>QAOA01008251.1:471380-493929 GCA_003255065.1 Cercis canadensis | reverse complement strand
GACTCCAAGCCTTAGCATCTTCACTGAAATGGAGGCTGGATTATGGAGAGGCTAGGGTTTGATGAAGGCACTAGAGGATGAAGAAGGAGATAGAATCAGAGAACAAAAGAATATAAGGGGATCCGAAGCCAAAGCCACGGCTGTGCATTGCTAGCAACGTGAGAGGAAAATTAGAGAGGGTTGAGGTAGGGTTTGAGGGAGAACAACGAAGGGGAATAGGGGAAAAGAACAGAGAATGGAAAATTTTGAGTAACATGATTTTGATTTGTTTATAAAAAAAAGTAATACAAAATTGTATTTAAAAATATAAATTTATATATGTAAAGGATGTCGTGAATCCTAGTCTGTCGTATAGAGGAGTCCTAGTAGAATCCTAATTTGTCTAGTCTGTCTTATAAAGGAGTCCTAGTCTAACTAGAATCCTTATCCTAGTATTCTAGGGACTCTAGTTGTAAAACAAAGGCTATAAATTCACCCTTTGTTTCTAGGGTTAATTGATAGATGGAAAGAGTGAAAGAGAGGCTGAGTATTGTA
Source organism: Cercis canadensis (assembly GCA_003255065.1). Lineage (NCBI taxonomy): Eukaryota > Viridiplantae > Streptophyta > Magnoliopsida > Fabales > Fabaceae > Cercis > Cercis canadensis. The sequence continues at coordinate 493,395 of QAOA01008251.1, read as the reverse complement.
TTCCTAATTCTATAGTGAACTTTGATCTGTCGCTGCCCGTGGACGTAGCCCTAATTGGGTGAACCACGTAAATCTATGTGTACATCTGTTTATCTGTTTACTTTCTTGCTCGATTTCCGTAATAAGTGGTATCAGAGCTTCTGGTTCATCTCATATGTTATCTGTGTGATCGAGCAAGATGTCGCACAATCTGAAGATCGAGAAATTCACTGGGAAAAATAGTTTTAGTCTATGGCGCATCAAGATGTGCGCTTTGTTAAAACAGCAGGGAATCTGGATGCCCTTATCCAAACTATGACCTGTAGGGATGACTGACATTGAGTTTGCTGAGTTAGAAGAGAAAGCTCATTCGACTATCTTACTCTGCCTAGCAGACGAAGTCATATATGAAGTCGCTTCTGAAGAAACTGCGGCTAGTCTGTGGCTAAAGTTAGAGAGTCTGTACATGATGAAGTCTCTAACTAACAAGCTTTTGTTGAAAAAACATATCTTTGCTCTCCATATGATGGAAGGTACACCTCTGAAAGATCATCTAGATGAACTGAACTCCATTCTGATGGATCTAAGAAACATTGATGAGAAGATAGATGATCAAGATGCTGCCCTAATTTTGTTAGTCTCTTTACCAGCATCCTATGAGAATTTTGTCAATTCTTACTGTATTGGTAAATATTTCATCACTCTGGAAGAAGTCAGATCTAGCCTTCATATGCGAGAAATCCAGCAATAGGCATCTGGTAATGGTGATGACAGTCCTGTAGTTGGGTTGGTGACCACAGTTTCTAATAAGGGCAAGTGGAAAAAGAAGGGAAAATGTCAGAACAAGTCCAAGATGGAACCGAAGGTGGATCCAAAGGACATCTGTAGATACTGCAAGGAACTGGGACACTGGAAATATGAATGTCCGAAGAAGAAATCATAGGAGGAATTCAGTTGTTGCTATAGCCAAAGGAGAATCCTCTTCAGAATCAAACTTGGTTCTTGTAGTTGTTGATCATCAGCACTTGTTAAATCAGTGGGTGCTAGACTCTGGCTGCTTGTGTCATATGTGTCCTTCTAGGGACTGGTTTTCAACATATGAGAAGAGAGATGGAGGAAATGTTTTAATGGGCAATGATGCACCCTGCAAAACAGTTGGTATTGGTACTATTTAGATCAGGATGCATGATGGGGTGGTGAGAACTCTTACTAACGTTTGATATATTCCAGAGCTAAGGAAGAATTTGATATCTTTGGGTGTCATGGACACCAAAGGCTTCCTATGCATAATTGAAGGTGGAGAGATGTTAATTAGTAAGGGTGCCACAGTCGTCATGAAAGGAGTTAAGCATGGTAACCTTTATGCCTTACAAGGCTCCACAGTGACAGGTTCAGTATCTTCAGTTTCTAGTTCTGAAAAATCTGGGTCTGATCAGACCAAGATCTGGCACATGCATCTTGGGTATATGAGTGAAAGAGGAATGTCAATTATGAGTAAACAAGGCCTTATTGGAGGATGCAAGGCAAAATAACTCTAGTTTTGTGAGCACTGCGTTTTTGGGAAGCAGCACAGGAGTACATTCCCAAAAGCAGTTCATAGTACGAGGGCCACTTTGGACTACATTCACTCAGATTGTTAGGGCCCATCTCGGGTTCCGTCTCTTGGAGGTGCTAAGTGTTTTGTGTCCTTTATTGATGACTACTCAAGGAAGACCTAGGTATTCATGTAGAAGCAGAAGAATGAAGCCTTCAAGGTCTTCAAGCAGTGGAAGATTCTTGTTGAGAATCAGATGGGAAAAAAGATCAAACATCTTCGAACTGATAATGGCTTAGAGTTCTGTTATAAGGAATTCAGTGAATTTTGTAAATCTGAAGGCATCACTAGACATCATACTGTTAGAGAAACCCCACAATAGAATGGTGTTGCAGAAAGGATGAATAGGAAACTGTTGGAGAGAGCCCATTGCATGCTCTCTAATGTTGGTCTGAGTCGAAGTAACTGGGCTGAAGCTGTTAATACAGCTTATTATCTAGTGAATCGGTCTCCTGCTACTGTCGTAGACTGTAAAACACCCATTCTGGTATGGTCTGAAAAACCTATTGATTACTGTAGTCTTAGAATATTTGGTTGTCCTTCTTATTATCATCTTAGTGAGGGTAAGTTGGAACCGAGAGCTAAGAAAGGGTTATTTATGGGCTATGGAAATGGGTGAAGGGATATAGAATATGGTCTCCATCTGAAAAAATAAAAATAAAAAAAGTCATTCTCTCTAGGAATGTTACCTTTGATAAGAATTACATGTTTCACCCGAGATTGGAGTTTGATGTTTCAGGAAAGCAGGATAGTGTCTCCAAACAGGTAGAGTTTGAATTGACTCGTAATAGCAAACAGGGTGACTTACCTCAGGCTGATGAGATTACTGATGAGCCTTTTGATGAATCTGGTACTGAGCTGACACAGCCACACAGTATTGCTGTTGACAAACCTCGCAGGCAGGTTAGGCCCCCTCAAAGATATGGTTTTGAAGACATGGTGACAAATGCTCTATAGGTGGTAGAGGAGGTAGAGTCTCCAAACCCTTCTACCTATCGGGAAGCTATCACAGGGGTTGAGTCTGCACAGTGGGTTGTTGCAATAGGTGAGAAGATGGAGTCTCTTCACAAGAACTAGACATGGGAGTTAGTTAAATCTCAACAGGGGAGAAGTTAATAGGTTGTAAGTGGATTTTCAAGAACAAGTATGGTACCCCAGGGGCTGAAGGCATCAGATACAAAGCCCATCTAGTTGTAAAAGGCTACAGTTAAAAAGAGGGTGTTGATTACAATGAGATCTTCTCACCAGTGGTAAGACATACTTCTATCCAAGTGTTGCTAGCATTGGTAGTACATCAGGACTTGGAGCTTGAGTAGTTTGATGTAAAGACAACTTTTTTACATGGAAAGCTTAAGGAGGAGATTTTGATGAGTCAACTAGAGGGATTTGTGGTTCAGGGAAAAGAGGATCATGTCTGTAGACTTCAGAGATCTCTGTATGGGCTGAAGCAATCTCCCAGGCAGTGGTATAAGAGATTTGATAGCTTCATGATTGATCACGGGTACAACAGGAGTCTTTATGACTATTGCGTGTATAACAGTAAGGTAAATGATGATTGTTTCATTTATCTACTTCTGTATGTGGATGACATGCTCATTGCATCTCGGGATAAGTCTGCAATTCAGAAGTTGAAGTCCCTACTTAGTGCAGAGTTTGACATGAAAGATTTAGGAAAGACTGATAAGATTTTGGGTATGGAGATTCACAGGGATCACACTCAGAGAAAGCTCTTCTTATCTCAGAAGAGCTACATTAAGAAGGTTCTATCCTGTTTTGGGATGTCCATAGCGAAACCTCTAAGTACTCTTTAAGCTGCTAATGTTCATCTTTCTATAGCTCTTGCACCTCAGTCTCAGGCAAATTTGGAGTATATGACTCGGGTTCCGTATGCTAGTGCAGTGGGGAGTCTCATGTATGCTATGGTGTGCACGAGGCCAGATATTGCACGTGCAGTCAGTGTAGTGAGCAGATTTCTGAGTCAACCTGGGAAGGAACACTAGAAGGTTGTGATGTGTATCTTTCGATATTTGAGAGGTACATCAGATGTTGGGTTGATCTATGGAGGTGATACAGGTAGTGTGCTTGCTGGTTATTCAGATTTAGACTATGCTACAGATGTGGATAATAGGAGATCAGTGACAGGCTATGCATTCACAGTTAGTAGTTCTCTTGTTAGTTGGAAGGCTACTCTTCAGCCTTCAATTGTTTTATCTACCACAGAAGCTGAGTATATGACATTGAGTGAGGCAACTAAGGAATGGATCTAGCTGAAGGGGTTAGTTGGTGACCTTGGCCTTCCTCAGGATCAAGCTATCATATTCTGTGATAGTTTAAGTGCTATTTGTTTGGCCAAGGATCAAGTCCATCATGATAGGACAAAGCACATTGATGTCCGTTATCACTTCATCTGCACAAAAAACAGAATCAAGGTTCAGAAGATTGACACTCAGGATAATCTAGCAGATATGTTTACTAAGCCCGTTCCTAAAAGCAAGGTCATGCATTGTTTGGACTTGCTAAATGTTGNGCTGAAGGGGTTAGTTGGTGACCTTGGCCTTCCTCAGGATCAAGCTATCATATTCTGTGATAGTTTAAGTGCTATTTGTTTGGCCAAGGATCAAGTCCATCATGATAGGACAAAGCACATTGATGTCCGTTATCACTTCATCTGCACAAAATACAAAATCAAGGTTCAGAAGATTGACAGTCAGGATAATCTAGCAGATATGTTTACTAAGCCCATTCCTAAAAGCAAGGTCATGCATTATTTGGACTTGCTAAATGTTGACAGTTGGAGATAGCCCTAAGGGGCAGGCAATGGTAGAGTCTGGAGCAGCCACTTGTGGATGAAGATGATTCAATCCAAGGTGGAGATTTGAAAAGGATGTCTAGAATCCTAGTCTGTTTAGAATTCTAATATGTCTAGTCTGTCGTATAGAGGAGTCCTAGTAAAATCCTAATTTCTCTAGTCTGTCTTATAGAGGAGTCATAGTCTAACTAGAATCCTAATCCTAGTATTCTAGGGACTCTACTGTAAAACAAAGGCTATAAATTCACCATTTGTTTATAGGGTTAAGTGACAGATAGAAAGAGTGAAAGAGAGGCTGAGTATTGTATTCCTAATTCCATAGTGAACTTTGATCTGCCGCTACCCGTGGACGTAGCCCTAATTGGGTGAACCACGTAAATCTATATGTGCATATGTTTATCTATTTACTTTCTTGCTTGATTTCCGTAACAATATAGGCTAATTATTAAGGACCTCAAGTGGTATCAATACTAACTAAAACAATTATGTATTTTGTAAGTCACACATAAATCCCAAATATCTTATAAGTAAAATCATTTCAATTGTCAATTTTATTTGTGATAAGAATATTACTAATCACTAAAAAAAATTATATAATATTAATATAGGCCGGCCTTCAGGCCCCTTAATCATGCCTCAAGTAAATAGGCTCTGTCTCTTTTTCTAAACACACCTATATAATAGTTTAGACTTGACTGGAATTGCTAAACAAGCCAAGCTAGGCCATGGGGTGAGCCCATGACAAGTTCCCTAGTACTATAAAAGGCAGCACACGAGAGTCCTATAACCTATTTCGCCTTGTTAATGTTAATCCAGATTAAAGATTAAGTTTTTATCTTTGTTATCTTTTATTTAGATAAATAATTTATTATTACTAGGAGTAGTTAATCATTAGAATTGATTTATTTCTTTTAATTTATCTTATCATTAATAAATTTTATCTTTATCATGAGAAGTCTACGTTGATTGTGTTGTATCAAAACTCATTCACTAAAGTTTATCTTTCTTCCTTCATTATTGCTTCTACTTTTATTTTTCTCAAGTATTATGTTAGTGATTTTACTCCAACACTCCCTCACAGAAATTGATTCAGCGCTCCAGAGCACAAGTTCAAGAATGTCGCACCAGAACACTCATGGATTACCAGAAACCAATACCATCCATGGCTGCAATAAACAGCGATTCAATAGTCACACAGACACAACAACTTTACTTGAGGTTTTAGATTCTCTTCCATCACCGTTTCTCCCAGAGGATCTCATCCTTGAAATCCTCTCAAGGCTCCCTGTGAAATCCCTTCTTCGATTCAGGTGCGTATGCAAGTCATGGAAATCCTTAATCTTTGATCCCCAACTCGTGAAGAAGCAACTTCACAGATCAATTTCCGATACCCACTTCACGCATCATCGATTATTGCCCTTCCCTATTCTGGACCTATCAATAGATCTACGGAGACCTTGCTCTGTAAAGTCTTTATTTAATAACTCATCAAACCCTATGCTGGGTTCTAGCTTAATATTGGAACCCATCCATATGTTTCGAATAATAGGTTCATGCAATGGTTTGTTGTGTTGTTTGGAATCGTGGGCTTGCTTAACTTTGTATAACCCATGTACCGGATTGAAATCCAAAGAATCTCCAATTATACATGATGATACGGCATTCCCTTCAATGGTATTTGGATTTGGTTACGATGATCAGACTGACAAATACAAGGTTGTGATACTCTATTTTAGTTATATCCATGGAACCGATCAGGCCCATGTTTATACCTTTGGTGATGATGATTCTTGGAGAGAGATTAAGACTTATGCTACCAAATTAATTCTTCCACAAGGGCCCCCGTCATTCGTGAGTGGCACTCTTAATTGGCTAGTTAAACCCTGGAATGGGGCTGAAATACCTAAATCTGAATTGATACTCTCTTTTGACTTGCGGAAGGAGACTTTTGGGAAAGTTTTGCTACCTGTGGACAAAGTGTCCTACAATTTGGAATCTAGCATAGGGGTTTTAAGGGACTGCCTATATTTTTCTGATGAAAACATGGAGAGCACACATTGTTTTGTGTGGCTAATGAAGGAATATGGAGTGAAAGAGTCTTGGACTAAATTGTATACAATCAGTTATATGGATTTTGGTCAAATGGATAGAGTTCGATTTCCAGTACTGCCGCCAATGCCGCTGTTCATGTCAGAGAATGGTGAAGTCTTGCTGCAGATCAAGTATGGTAAATTTGCATTATACAACCCAAAAGATAACACGTTTAAGTACTTTGAATTTGAGGGCCTTTATTATCAATTTTGTAATGCAGAGAGTTATGTTGAGAGCCTAGTTTCACCCTGCTATTAACTGCATCTTTTGCTTATTGGCTCCATGCTGGGCCATGTTATTTTGACATTTCATGTATAGGTCGAAGAGGTCATATGTGTGGGTAGTTAGGGTGAAGCTGTCTGACTTCTTCTTGGATTACTATTTATTAGTGATAGATGAATTAAAATCTAAGGGGTTGATTATTGTTTTGGTTTTGGATTATATTATATTACTACATACATGGAAGTTTTCAATTTTAAGTTCAAATGTATTTATTACGTAACTTTTGTTGCCTATGTTTAAGAACGATTGCAAATTACTATATGTTGATATCTATTGTTTGAAGGTCAAAACTGATGATTTGATAATGAAAATCACCATGAAATTCAGCGTAGTTTTATTATTAATATTTTACAATTGGAATGAAATCTCATGTTTTGTTGTTTCATACTTCGTACCTAGACAATGTGTAAACCCTGGGAAAATGCATCTCAGTTCAGAGATCAATGGACAAAGGTTCTAATTCTATGCTTGAATGACAGCCAGGCATCAATAATTCAATGTCCTAATTCATTATCTAACTGTTTTTGAACCTAACGATGCTAGAGATATACTTTTGCTATCCTTCTTTAGGAGGGAAAGAGAGGCTATTGACTTTTACATTTACATTGGGAACACTTTCCATTTAACAGTTCGTGTACGCAGACCACAGATTTACCATTGTCAAACCCCTCTCTTTTAATCATTTTATTTGTCATCAGAAGAGATTTTTCCAAATGATTTATTTTCAAGAGTTAGGTTTTTCTTTTTCTGGTGCAAGTATGCCTTTTCTCCGATTAAGTGATTGAAGTGCATGATTAAATCAATAGAAACCTTCACACAAGAAGTTTAAAAAGAAAGTATAAAAACAAAGGTGAAAGAAATATCATGACGCATGTCCCTGTGCCGGTGAAATTAGAGGGGAGTACACCATTAGAATATATATTTTGGCATGTTAATTTTTAGTCACAGTGTAACTCAAAAATGATACAAGTTTCCAAGATCAAATTTCCAATAACCATTCAAATTCTTCTATGATATTACCCAAAAAAAAAAAAAAAAAGAGTCTTGTATCATAGTAACTAAATCACTGGAAACCAGTAAATTTCATCATTCAAAACTTGAGTAACATTTTAGAGCTTATCCAAAATCAAAGCAGTTAAAATACATCTTATAGTTTTCAATTCAACCGACATCAATAACACATAAAGATCAATAGTTAATTAGAGATATGTTCAGTCAAATGTGTACATAACATCTATTTTGAGTGGGTGCTAATGATAAATGAGTATTGTAATAAAACATGTAAGTTGGATTCTTAGACCAACTTTAGGCTAGGAATGATTTTTTTTTTTTTTTTTTGAATAGGAAAATTGAAAATTATTTTTTTTCCTTTCTCTATACAAAAATATATAAAATAAACATATGAAAAAATATGAAAAAAAAATTAAAAAAAACTTTGAAAAATTCCTAGACAATTTTTTTTTTTTTTAAATTTTTGATAACAAAATGTTAAACGACAGAAGAATGAAATTTAAGAAATTTCATTTATTTTTAATTTAAATTTTATGGATAATTTTGAAATTTTTAAAAATTACATGATAATACGGTGTCCTCACGAGATGAGGGGATTTATTTGGATTAAGTAAAAAAAACATTGTTTGAAAATTTAACTGTAGATGCTATTTCCTAATCTTCCTTAACAATTTGAAACAAAAATATCCAACAAAACAAAACAGCCCATAATCTAGTGGCATCTAGTGAGCCTATGTACACCACAATCCAACATATTATTGTCCTAGATTATAAAAATTCAATGAGATTATATGTTTTAGGCTTCTTAATAAGTGCCAATCGGATTGAGTATTATGTCCTTCAGCGGATCATTGACTTGGATATTGTAGTTTGTCAAATTATTTATTTAAATATTATATTTTTAAATTATTTATCTTACTATTTTAGTTTTTATTAAAAAGAATTTAACAAAATGTGGGATCCACAATTTTAAAATGTGCAACGGTGAGAAGCGATCTCGTGCTAGCTATGAGACATGATTGTTTTGCTCATGCCACATGGCATGGGACGAGAATCACATTGTCCTTTGTGGCAGTTAATTTTAAAAAGTTGACATTGATTGGTGGACCCACCTCTTAGGATACGACATGATTCAATTGGACCCACCTGTTTCCATGTGGCATGATGCCACATCAAATGTCCGCTCCTTTCTTCTCCTTTCTCTAGACATGCATTAAATCTATTTACCTACATGTAATATTTTTGATTGATGGGACATTAATACGTAGTTTGTTTCCTATGTTTAAAAGTGAACTTGCACCTTCATTTAATGTTGCACATTATGTTATCTTATACCCAATACCTCCCTTACCATAATTGTGTAGCCAGGCATCCCACATTTAGCTTGAAATCTGGTGCCTCTGGTCTTTCCCAACTAGCCACCCGGTCAGCTCTAACATGAGACTGATGTGGATAAGAGTTGTCTAGCTCCTCCCATAAACTCACCACTTTATGCCAGACATTAACCATAAAAAATTATAATATATAATTTGTATTGAGTTTTATGTATGCCAAATGTTATCAAAACTTATTGACATTGATTATATCAATATTATGTGATNATTATGTAATTAAAAATATAGTTATTCAACATTATACTATCTAATTTTATATATATTTACAATTATTATTATGTTAGAATCTTTAAAATTGAAAAATAATTATTGCATAAAATTATTTAAAATAATTCTTCAAAAAATTTTCTATTCCTATGAAAATTTAAAATTTTTTAAAACTGACGATGCTTGATATGAGCTGAAGGTCTGGAAAATGGATGAGGTCGGGTCAAAGGAGTATTAATTGCACAGTAACACAAGTGAACTAGTCAGGTGGCAATACCCAAGCTCTGAAACTTAAGTTAGTACGGTTCGAACTAAAGAGAATAATAAATGCTAAGGAAAGTAAAAGTCCATATACCTGTTGTTGAGAGCTATTTATATATGAGAGTTAAAGGGTATAATGAGAATATCTAAGATGAGGATTTGATGATGTGAGTCTTAGGTGAAATAGGCATGAATGTAATTGGCCAAAAGGATTAGATATCTACAAAAAACATTTTTATTTTTTAGGTGGCCGAAATAATACTCGAAAACAAAATTTAGGTGAAATAGGCATGAATGTAATTGGCCAAAAGGATTAGATATCTAAAAAACATTTTTATTTTTTAGGTGGCCGAAATAATACTCGAAAACAAAATTTTGTTCCTTGAATAACATACTCTTTTCATGAAGATACAAATAGCAAAATAACAAGCAGGGATATAAGCAAGCTCGCCCAAGCATTGGGGCATAGCTTGCCCACGCGTTGGGGAAGTTCACCAATTGGGCATAACAACGCACGCAAGGTGGGGAAGCCCACCTGCCAAACCACATTCTTTCATCCTCATTTGTCACATGGGTCCCACTATAAAATGACTAATAATAAATAAAATATATATAATTGAAGCTCATGTGAAGCTCGGATAGCAGGAGCTGAAGCTCATCCATGTTAAAGCTGAAGCTTGCCCAACCAGACCTTGAATAGCCACATGGGACTTATTGCCAAAGGAAGAGAAGAAAAAGTTTTTGNATAGTTTCTTATAAAATTTAAGAATGTCGTAATATTAGAAAATGTGTCAAAAAGTAAACTAGAAAAGTTATTTTTTAGCATGTTTTTCTATATCGTGTCGTTCTTATATTTTATAAAGAATTGTATATTTTGACATATACTGGATGACTCAATTTTTCGAGATCTTCTCAATAACACTAAAATCATTAAGTAAGTCCTACCCAAACCCACCTAATGAAAAGGGTGTAACGCTACACCCCCTCCAAGAAGAAGTGTAGCATTGTGCTTACCTAACTATTATTATGAGTTTTTGGACTTTGGCATTGTTTAAACGATCGGGGGCAAGGAAATATCATGAAGCGTGGACCTAAAGTTCTTATCAAAATGTTGTAAGGCTAGCAATTGAAACAATAATTGTGTAAGAAAAGCAAAATCACAAAACTTAGAAGTGCAATGTACTGGTGAAATTGGAAGGAGTACACAGCTGAAATATAATTCCTATTTATTAGACACATAAGTAAATGTCCAAAAGACAAAATCTTGATAATTTCTGCCATGTTAGTTTTAAGTCACAAATTGCATCCAAAAGATAATACAAGTTTCCATAATCAAACTGCCAATAGCCATTCAAATTCTTCTATGATACTATCAGAAGTCATAGGAAACATTACCTCATTTTCTGTAGTTTTAAATTAGTTATACAAATAACGTAACAGCATGTGTTCCTCATTTTCTATATTTTAAAATCAGTTGTACAGATAAGTAGGTAATCCTTTTTCAAAATAGTTGTACCGTAGACTCAGGAAACACTTTCAAATCCTTCTATATTTTAGGATCTCCACCACAAGTTTGTTACTGTGGATGTATATTTAAATGCTGCACAGTGTAAATGGAAAAGGGTGGAATTCTTTAACCTTTCATGGTATCAGAGCTACTGCTAGAAGTAGCATAAGTCGATCCAATTTTTTTTTTCTCTTCTTTCCTCTTCCCTTGCTCTTCAGCACTCATGGCCGCCGAAACTAACCAAGCAACTATCCTCAATACCAATGAACCACACCAAACTCTCATAAGCATCAATGTTGCTGCTCAAGCACCTCTCAAACTTACCTCTACCAACTATCTCTCCTGGAAACTGCAGTTCCAAACCCTTTTCATTAGATATGACCTTCTTGGTTACGTTGATGGCTCCAAACCATGTCCACCAGCCACCTTGACCCAAGCAAATACCACCATACACAATCCCAGTTATACTCTATGGACTAGACAAGATCAACTAATCCTTAACGCCATTATTGGCTCCATCTCACCCACCATCATCCCCTTCATCGTTCAGGCCATCACCTCAAAACAAGCCTGGGCAATTCTAGCTAACACCTATGCTGAGCCATCCTGTGGTCGTATTAAACAAATCAAAAACCAACTCAAAAATACCACCAAAGGCTCCCTTGGCATCACTGAGTTTATGCAGACAATCAAAACTCGAGCAGATGACCTTGCTCTTCTTGGAGCACCACTTCATGAAGAAGAAATCAAAGACAAAATCCTCGATGGTCTCGGTGATGACTACAAAGAATTAGTCCGAGCAGTCCAAGCAAGAGATACTTCTATTTCGTTTGAAGAACTTCATGAAAAACTACTCAATTTTAAAGCCTCTCTTCAATCCATCCTACCAGAGCCACACCATTTTCCTGCCTCTGCAAATCCCAAATACAGAAACAACACCAAATATTGGCGTCCTTCACAAACACAAGACAAAACCACCACCAACTGGTGCCCATCCTTCAACTCAACCAACCGCCCATCAGCTACCAATCATGCAGGACCCCATGCAGCACAAGGACCTCGTCCACCTCCAAAACCATACCTTGGACATTGCCAAATATGCAGGATTCAGGGTCACACTGCCAAACGGTGTCCCTCTTTTCGTCTCGTACCAGTTCACCCTTCCACCACATCCGGCTCTTTCCAACAAGGCACACCATGGCAACCTCAAGCACACCTTGCAACCAATAACGCCAACACACCATCCTGGCTTCTGGACAGTGGTGCATCACACCATGTCACATCTGATCTGAGCAGCCTCTCCTTGCATGCTCCATACAGTGGCACTGATGATATCATGATTGGAGATGGATCAAATCTCCCCATCACCCACACTGGTTCAACCATTCTCAAAACTCCTCACAATAACTTTACATTAAACAATGTTCTCTGTGTTCCAACCATGAAAAAGAACTTAATCTCCATATCACAATTTTGTCATTCTAACAATGTTTCCATAGAGTTCTTACCATATACTTTTCTTGTGAAGGCACTTCAAACTGGGGAAACACTACTGACGGGACGAACTAAAGATGGTGTATATGAGTGACCAACCTCCTCCCCTTTGATTGCTTTCTCCAACACAAAGACCAATTCCATCAACTGGCACCACCGATTAGGACATCCTGCTTTTCCAATTCTCAAACATATTGTTTCTACAAATCACTTAGGCATCTCTTCCTCTCTATCTCCAGATTTCTCATGTAATGCTTGTCTTTGAAATAAAAGTCACAAATTGCCTTTCTCTAACTCCACAATTATCTCTACTCGACCTCTTGAAATCATATTTTCCTATGTCTGGACTTCTCCAATTTTCTCACATAATGGGTTTAAATACTATGTCATATTCATTGATCACTTCACTAAATACATATGGTTTTACTCACTTAAAAAAAAAAATTGATGTCAAAGAAGTCTTTATAAAATTTAAAGCCATTGTAGAAGAACACTTCCAGTCCACCATAAAAACTTTTTACTTTGACAATGGTGGTGAGTATATCTCTCTCACTACTTTTCTTTCCACCAATGGTATCTCTCATCTCACCACTCCACCTCATACGCCTGAACACAATGGATACTCTGAAAGAAGACATCTCCATATAGTTGAAACAGGCCTTGCACTAATGACTCATGCTTCTCTACCCCACTCGTTTTGGACTTATGCCTTTGCCACAACTGTTTACCTCATCAACAGAATGCCCACTCCCACTTTAAATCTCTCCTTACCGTACCAAAAAATATTTTTGACAGCACCTAATTATTCTAAGTTAAGGGTCTTTGGCTGCTTATGCTACCCTTGGCTTAGACCTTACACATCCCACAAACTTGAACCACGTTCCAAGCCATGTGTTTTCCTTGGATACTCATTCACTCAGAGTGCATATTACTGCCTTGATCCTTTAAGCTCCAAAGTCTATGTCTCAAGACATGTCAAATTTGTTGAGTCTCAGTTTCCCTATTCTTCACTATCTAGTCAGACTTCTTGTCCTCCTTCCAACCCCATCACCACTTGGATTCCTGCACCACTTACAGTCATCTCATCATCTACCCCACCGCCACTCAGTATGCCATCTGAAGTCATCGTTCCTCAGCAACCACCAAGTGCAACTCCAATACAACCTTCAGTACAAGATCCACCCACCAATCGAAACCCCACCACCTATCCAATCATCACCTCCCACTCAACCAACCAAAACTCATCCCCTTCCTACTTACCCAATGACCACCCGATCAAAGAACCACATTCACAAAACAAAACCCAAGATGAACCTTAATACCCAACTCTCAAAATCTAACGACCTTGAACCAACAACCGTGACTAAAGCCCTTTTAGATCCAAAGTGGCGCAAAGCAATGTTAGAAGAGTGGATGCCGTAGTTAGAAATAGAACATGGGAACTTGTTCGACCTGAGTCCACACAGAATATAGTTGGGTGTAAATGGATTTTTCGAATTAAACGTAACTCTGATGGCTCTATTGACAGGTTCAAAGCAAGTTTGGTTGCAAAAGGCTTTCATCAAAGACCAGGAGTCGATTATCTAGAAACCTTCAGTCCTGTCGTAAAACCAACCACTGTTCGGGTTGTCCTCAGCATTGTTGTATCTCGGGGTTGGTCTTTACGACAACTTGATGTCAACAACGCCTTCCTCCAAGGCCACCTCTCTGAGAATGTCTACATGCAACAACCACCAGGTTTTGTTGATCAAGATCATCCATCTTATGTTTGCAAACTTCGAAAGGCAATCTATGGCCTCAAGCAAGCACCTAGAGCATGGTATCATGAACTGCACACTTTTCTACTTCACTCTGGCTTCAAGAATTCTCATGCAGATACATCATTATTTGTTCTCACTACTGCTAGTCATACTATGTATATACTTGTATATGTTGATGACATAATAATCACTGGTGACAACACTAAAATGATTAACACCTTTGTTGATATTCTTGCTCATCGGTTTTCAATTAAGGATCTTGGCCAGCTATCTTATTTTTTGGGTGTGGAAGTAGTCCCAAATAAGCAAGGTCTTTTACTTTCTCAAAGGCGCTACATTCTGGATATTCTTGCTCGCACTCATATGACTGGGGCCAAACCAGCATTCACTCCAATTCCAACTAGCCCACCTTTGTTAAAATCGGGCTCACCTTTGACTGACCCCACAGAGTACAGAACAGTTGTTGGTAGCCTTCAATATCTCTTGATTACAAGGTCAGACATTGCATTTGCTGTTAACAAGCTCTCCCAATACATGCACTCCCCAACCAACAACCATTGGAACTTTGTCAAACGTCTCTTATGTTATCTGTGTGGAACTATTAATGAAGGTCTCCAAATACATCGCCAGTCACCATTACATCTACATGCCTATTCAGAAGCAGAGTGCCAGTCCCCATTGAGTCTACATGGTTATTCGGACGCAGACTGGGCAAGTGACAAGGATGTTTTTTCATCAACAAGTGCTTATGTCATCTATCTTGGTCGCAATCTAGTCTCCTGGAGTTCTAAGAAGCAGAAAACAATTGCCAGATCCTCAACTGAAGCTGAATACAGGTCAGTAGCTAATGCAGCAGCTGAACTCAACTGGTTGTGTTATCTCCTAACTGATCTTGGTGTTCAATTACCTTGTTGTCCCGTCTTATACTGTGATAATGTTGGTGCTACACAACTCTGTGCCAATCCGGTGTTTCATTCCAGGATGAAACATGTTGCAATCGATTTTCATTTCATCAGGGACCAAGTCTAGAATGGTATCCTTCGTGTTGCTCATGTATCGTCTGCAGACCAACTTGCAGATGCACTCACCAAGCCTCTTCCACGTGCCCGGTTTCTTGATCTCAAATACAAGATTGGACTTCTCTCTCGAGCTCCATCTTGAGGGGGCATATCAGAAGTCATAGGAAACATTACATCATTTTCTCTAGTTTTAAATTAGTTATACAGATAACGTAACAGCACGTGTTCCTCATTTTCTATATTTTAAAATCAGTTGTACAGATAAGTAGGTAATCCTTTTTCAGAATAACTATACCGTAGACTCAGGAAACACTTTCAAATCCTTCTATATTTTAGGATCTCTACCACAAGTTTGTTACCGTGGATGTATATTTAAATGCTGCACAGTGTAAATGGA
The DNA here is from genome assembly GCA_003255065.1 of Cercis canadensis. Taxonomy (NCBI): domain Eukaryota; kingdom Viridiplantae; phylum Streptophyta; class Magnoliopsida; order Fabales; family Fabaceae; genus Cercis; species Cercis canadensis. The sequence continues at coordinate 477,590 of QAOA01008251.1, read as the reverse complement.
AAAAGGGTGGAATTCTTTAACCTTTCAGATACTACCCAAAAAAAAAGGGAGAAACAACGTTTTCCGCCTATCACGACCATAAAAAGCAGTGGAACCATCTCTATTCTTGATGACCAATTTCTCTCTATCCAACCAATCAAAATTTCCAAGTCTTGGATTACCCTATTCGAATTTTTATATACAGAACGGGCATCAAGTACCTCGGGATTCACCCATTTCATATTGTTTAAAGGACTAACCTACCTATCTACTTTACTTATACGAGCACCACTTTTTATAAGTAAAATTGAACTGTCTTAAAAAAATGTGAAAAAAAGCTGCATGTTTCAATTTTAAAAGATAAAATTTCAAATTCTTGTAGACGAAATAACCTACCTCGCTCCCGAGTACTAGAACTTAGGGAATTTTCTCTCATCTCTACTCCATCAGTTTCATTCTTATTTGAAGTATCACTATTATTAGTACCTTCATAGATAGTGTTCAGATGCCTCACAATAGACCTTTTCACTTTTGGAACTTTCACAGTCCAAAGTCATATCTCAACAAAAAAAAAAAAGAAGGTATTAACTAGTGTTGATGCCAGAAATGCCCGAGTTGGATATACCTGTAGGAAGCCAAGCTCGGCAATGAGCCTAGAATGACTCTCCAATGCTTAAGTTAGTATAGATAGGTGATAAGATAAATAATTCAATCTAGGTATAATTTTGTCTGACAAGTTACCTTTTAGACTACATTGTCCACATATTGATAATAGTTGTGGAGCTAAGTTGGTGGTGTTTTGTCCATGCTAAAATGCGGCGCCTTGTTTGAATGATGGGCTTGGAGTTCGACTTGGCCTTTTGGGCCGGTCCTTATCACTTGTCCTCGAGCTTTGAAGCTTGAACAATGTAAAAGCAAAAAAGCTCATTATTAATAATAAAATAACTAGATATATTTTCAGTAAGCATGAACTAGCTTCACTTCGTAGTTAACTTTTATTTGAGAATTCAATGGGTTAGCTTCCCACTACAAGAAAAAGATAATTTTCCAACGGAACAAAATACCGTTAGAATTTTTCAAAAATTCCAACGGAACAAATTTTGTTGAAATTTCAACGATAATTCCAACGGAATTACATTACCGTTGGAATTTTCCGTCAGAATTACCGTTAGAAATGTTGAATTTTTTTTTTGAAGAATTCCAACGGAATATTTTAACGGAATACACCATTAGAATTTTTTTTTAAATTTTTTTGTTAACTCCAACGGTATTTCCAACAGTAATTTCTATTTTATTACCGTTGGAATTTTGTAAAACACTTTCCGCCCTTCGCATTTCACTTTCTTCTGAAACCTCTAACTTCCCTTTGTCGCTAAAATCCCTAACTTCGCATTTCTCTTTCCGCCCTAGCCACTCTTCTTCGACTAGATCTTCAGAAATCAGCATCTTGCGCTTCAGGCCACTCTCACGTTGCTAGCAATGCACAGCCGTGGCTTTGGCTTCGGATCCCCTTATCTTCTTTCGTTCCCTGATTATATCTCCTTCTTCATCCTCTGGTGCCTTCATAAAACCCTAGCCTCTCCATAATCCAGCCTCCATTTCAGTGAAGATGCTAAGGCTTGGAGTCTATCAATGACCTTACGGTTGGCTATCTCAAACTAGAGTGGTTGTCACTAGCGAACCCAGTCTTGATGATTTTGATGATTTACGAAGAGTATAGCAGTGTGTTATACGATAAGGATTAAAGCCCAAGTTGAAGTTTCTAGCAAACTCTCTTTCTGCTATTTGGTTGGTATTGGGTAAAGCAGCCATATTTAGTCAATTTCTTGCCCTTGTTCATAGCTATTAAGTTAATTTGGGAGTTCTGGGTTATTTCTCAACCATAGCTTCTTTAAAAGATGTATAAGATGCATGTTAATTTATTTGATTTTTGATTATTATAAGCTCTAAACTGTTACTCAAGTTTTGAACAATGAAATTTACTGTTTCCAGCGATTTGGTTCCCAACACAGAAGTTTTTTTTTTGGGTAATATCATAGAAGAATTTGAATGGTTATTGGCAGCTTGATACTTGAAACTTGTATTATCTTTTGGGTTGCACTGAAATTAGCACCCTTGTTACAGATTTCAGGTTTGGCACTCTCCTTTAGTATTAAGAAACTTTACAAAATGTTCAAATTGTTTCTGTTTCAAGTTTCATCCTGGGATTAGNTTGCCTTTCAAAATTTATTTTGCATCTTCCTGAAGCTTGTTTGCTTTTTGACAAAGATATTTTTGCTTCTTGCCAAGACTTGCATCATTTGTGATTTTTTACTTTTGACAGAGATTTTTTTAAAGAGAAACTTTTGACGAAGATTCTTTCAAAATAGAAAATGACATTGTACTATTTACTCATTTATTTATTTTTTTTCTTTATAAACCTCTATTATTTTGATTGTGACACTCATCTTCTATTCTTTGAAATATCTTTTTCTTTTGCTGAAGAATTCTGCTACTCATACTTCTTCGCTTTCTCTTCAGGCCAACTTTCTGGTTGCTATCTTCTTCCTCTTGCCTATATATTAAAGGTATTCTTGCTCTTCTTTTTCTATATTTTTCTGTGGATTTGATTATAGCTTCAAATAGTGAGAGTTCCCAAAGTGAGGGTTCTCAAAGTAAAGAGTGATTAGCGAGACATCCTCGGGTCCAAGTATTAGTGATGGTAATAAGGTTGTGACTACCGGGGTTGGTAGGGAAGTGAGTTCTACTAGGCAAGGTAGGATATTTTCTCTTCATAAATTCAAAACTTTAAGTTTTAAAATTGAAGTATATGGTTTTCTTTCTCCTTTTTACCAATATGGTTCGTTTTTACCTATAGAGAGTGGTGATCGAAGACATGAAGTGGACTGTTGGGTTTGTCCTTTAGGTGATAGGAGAGAGTGGGTGGGTGAAGAGGTTCTTGATACTTGCTCGGCATACAGACATTTGGATGTGGTGATTGAGGATTTAGACGACTTTAACTAGGTTAATAAGAGAGAATTGACTGTAAATATTTTTGTTGATAGTACCTATCCCGTATGTGATCCTCATGTCAATGGTTGATCATCTTTTACCATGTACAATTATGTTATTAAGCATGCAGACATTCGTCTTCCCTTTACTCCCTTCCAAGTGTCTATCTTTCATTTTTTGAGAGTCACTCATTCTTAACTTCATCCCAACTCTTGGGGGTATATCCGAGCCTTTGAGATGCTGTGTGATTACATGAGATTGGTTGCTTTCACTAGGTCTTTTTTTAATTTTTTTAAGGTAGCTTCCCACACTGATGGTTAAGTATCTTTGGAGGCAATACAAGATAGAATTTTTTTGCAACTATTGACTTCTTCTACGAAGATGTGGAATGAGTTATTTTTTAGATATGCGGGAAGAGTAAGGATGGTACCACAACCTTTTATTGTAATAATAATGGAAAATTACTATTTCCCTTCAATTGGTACAATAACATCTGAACTCCTTCACCTCCAAAGCTATCATATTGTGACGTAACAGTGCATCGTACTATTTGTGTCTTTTCTCATTTCATCTCTTCTCCACTAAAAGTATCAAATATGTTAGGTAAGTGTTTTTTTTTTNTTTTTTTTTTGCCTTGGTGGGCGAGCTTGAACAATGACATAGGCGAGCATGAACAATGATTTGGACGAGCTATTTTTTTTTTCCGCCTTGGTGGGGGAGCTTTTCCTGTGGTATGGGCAAGCTAGCCCTTTTTATTCTATGTCTATTAATCTTCTATTTTTATTTTTGCAGGTGGAAAGATGCCTCGTGTTAACATAAAGAAAATTCTACAAAGGAAGAATGAACAAAGAAAGTTTTGGCTAAAAAGGAAAGGCTCCAACCGAAAGTCATTCATCGCGAAGAAGTGGTCCATTGTGTCGTGGTGGTGGTGTTCCCTCACGCATAGCCTGTGGATTTTCCTCTTCTTCTAAGGGTCAAGAGACACTTTCTCCAATTGTTGCACCTGTTGTCTCGTCTATTGTCTCGCGTCCAGCAAATCTTCCTCCTTCTATTCCTGTAAGCGATTCTTCCATAGGGGACAAGCGTCATTGGGTTGCTGATCCTTTCATGGGTCTAGAGGTTTATTTTCAAGGATATGGTGAAGATGAACGATACATTCAAAACTTTCTTTTTAATGACTTTTATGCCCCTGTTACAAGGGTTACAGATCATTTTTTCAACATGTGAAATCGGGGCATGGATATCTTTTCGATCATGGGTGATTATTTGTCTTCTGAGATGGACAGAAAGAACCTGCAATAAGTGCCAATGACATTTGGGATTAAGTTTTGTCATAGGCATATGATGCATTCGGTCACAGCCATGGAACATCTTTATGAGGAATTCAACGCCAATATAGATAGCGTTGAAAGGATAGTTGTTGAGGTGGAGTCTGTTAAGCAGCAGTTGACCGAGGCAGAGAGTAACTATAAATTGTTAAAAATGGTTGTTGAAGGGGTCATTGCTGACAGGAAGAAGTGGGAGGCGGCCAGGGTTTCTTGGGAGTGTGAGAAAAAAAAGGTTAGAAAAATTATTAGACGATGAAGAGGTTGCCTTTGCAAAAGAGAGAGAGAAGCTAAGTGAGTGTCAGATGCGTTTGTCCAAAAAAGAGAGAGAGATCGAGGATGTGAAGGCTACCATGCAAAAGGAGATAGATGAGATGAAAGTGACTATGAACAATGCGACCACAGAAACGTATGCTGAGGGAATGATATTTAGCTTTAACAACTGTATTGAATAGGTTCAGCTCCATTTTGAGAAATTAAACATTAGCGAGGACAGGCTGAACCTGTACAAAGTTATGAGAGATGGAACGCTCTGTGATGAGGAGGAAGAAGTGGATGTTGACCGAGATGATGTTTCTTGGGGGCGAGGTAGCTCATTCTGTATGCGAACAAATAAATAAAAAATTATCCCACTCGGCATCCACTTCTTTCCCCTCATCATAGAACATTCTATCTCTCACAACTTTGTATAAGTTTAGTTTGTCCTCACTAGTGTTTAATTCCCTAAACTGAAACCGAACCTGTTCAATATAGTTGTTAAAGTCAAACATCATTCCCTCAGCATAAGTATCTGTGGTCGCATTGTTCATAGTCACTTTCATTTCATCTATCTCCTTTTGCATGGTGACTTTCACATCCTGTTCTCCTTCTCCTTTTTGGACAGGTGCATTTGACACTCACTTAGCTTCTCTCTCTTTAGCAAGGGCAACCTCTTTATCCTCCAGTAATTTTTTCAATTTTTTTTCTCACACTCCTAAGCAACCCTGACCATCTCCCACTTCTTCCTGTCAGCAATAGCCCCCTCAACAACCATTTATAGCTCTTTATAGTTACTATTTGCCTTAGCCAATTGCTGCTTAACAGACTCCACCTCAACAACCATCCTTTCAACGATATCCATATTGACCTTAAACTCCCATAAAGAAGTTCCATGGCTGTGGCTGAACACAACATATGCCTCTGACAAAACTTAATCACATATGTTGTTAGCACCTATCGCAGGTTCTTTTTGTCCATCTCAAAAGACAAATAATCACCCATGATTGAAGAGATATCCATGCCCAAATTCAACATGCTGAAAAAGGGATTCGTAACCCTTGTAAGAAGGGCGTGAAAGTCACTAAAAGGAAAGTTTTAAATGTATCGTCCTCTTCACCATATCCTTGAAAAGAAACATATGGACCAATGAAAGGATCAGCAACTCGACGATGCTTGTCTCCTACGAAATAATTGCCTACAGGAATAAAATAAAGAAGATTTGCCAGAGGCGAGACAATAGGTGTAGGAGTTGGAGAAACTGTCTCTTGACTCCTAGAAGAAGAGGAAAATCCATGGGTCATGCGTGAAGGAACACCGTGACCACAACATAATGGACCACTCCTTTGCGATGGAGGATTTGTAATTGAAGCCTTTCCTTTCTCACCAAAACTTTCTCCTTTTTCACTCTTCCTTTGCAGAATTTTCTTTATGTTAACATGAGGCATATTTCCACTTACAAAAATAAAAATATAAGATTAACCGACATAGAATAAAAATGGCTAGTTTTCCCATACCACTGGAAAAGCTCACCCACCAAGGTGAAAAGAAAAAAAAAAAAAAAAAAACAGCCCGCCTAAATCACTGTTCATGCTCTCCCATGTCACTGTTCCAGCTAGCCCACCCAAGCAAAAAAAAAAAAAAAAGAAAAAAAAAAACC
>QAOA01008251.1:453243-463834 GCA_003255065.1 Cercis canadensis | reverse complement strand
CTATTTGAAGCCATAATCAAATATGCAGAAAAATATAGAAAAAGAAGAACAAGAAAATATTGGCACCTTTAATATATAGGCAAGAGGAAGAAGACAGCAACCAAAAATTTGGCCTGAAGAGAAGGAGAAGAAGTATGAGCAGCAGAATTCCTTAGCAAAAGAAAAAGATATTTCGGAGAATAGAAGATGAGTGCCACAATCGAAATAATAGAGGTTTATAAAGAACACAAAAAATAACAAATAAATGAGTAAATGGTACGACATCATTTTCTCTTTTGAAAAAATCTCCGTCAAAAGTTTCTTTTTAAAAGAATCTCTGTCAAAAGTCAAAATCACAAATGATTCAAGTCTTGACAAGAAGCGAAAATATCTCTGTCAAAAAGCAAACAAACTTCAGGAATATGCAAAAAAAATCTTTGATGGTCAAGGTGGAAGAATAGCAATGAATCTCTGCAAATTTTTACATTGAATGAATGCATGCCTTATAGCGAAATAATCTCTGCATTGAAGGAATCTCTGCAAAATTTATGTCATGGCACGTGAACCTTTACAAAATATCAAGATGGTCACAACAACATATGAGTAATATATATATATATATTAGGATGGTAAAAAGAAAAAAAAAAAAAAAAGATTAAGTGTAGCATGAAGGGCTAGCTTGCTCATGATTAAGCTTGCCTAGTGTAGATAGAGCGTAGTCCACCCTCAGTATAGTCCGCCCATGGCACTTGCATGCAAGTTAGTCCGCCTAATGTACGGAAGTATGTTTATTGGTCATAGGATTACTGTACAAGCTCGCCCATGAATAAGGCTGGTCCGCCCAGCATTTTATCACTTGTCAAAGAAACGTTTTTTATATGGTGAATAAGCAATCTGCATAACTCATGCACAAAGCTGGTCCACCCATCACTTTTTCTGGTAAAAGAAATATTTTTATATTATAAATTGGCAATGAACATGGCTTATGTGTACAAGCCTTGATAAAGAAAGCATGAAAGTCAAACCAATCAATTTTTTCTATAAAAATATGTGTAACATATGTAAGCTTCCATGATTTTTGGGTATGAAAGCTAACCCATTGAATTCTCAAATAAAAGTTAACTACTAAGTGAAGCGTGCTCATGCTTACTGAAAATATATCTAGTTATTTTATTATTAATAATGAGCTTTTTTGCTTTTATATTGTTCAACTTTCAAAGCTTGAGGGCAAGTTATGAGGATTGGCCCAAAAGGCCAGGTTGAACTCTAAGCCCATCGTTCAGACAAGGCACCGCATCTTTAGCAAGTACAAGACGCCACTAATTCAACTCCATAACTACTATAAATATGTAGATAATATAATCTAAAAGGTAACTTATCAGTTAGAATTATACTTAGACTGAATTATCTATCTTATCACCTACCTATACTAACTTAAGCATCGAAGAGTCATTCTCGGCTCATTGTCGAGCTTAGTTTCTAGTAGATATATCTAGCTCAAATATCTCTGGCATCAACACCTAGAAAAATATATAAGTGCAAAAACGAAAAAACACCAACAAGACCAAAAGCAAGTGGAATCGGAACAAAAGAGTCGCTCGCCCTTGACCACAAGAGAAAAAGGAAGGAAGAAATGAGGAAACGAAGGGTAAGAGTAGCTTCTCTCAGTAAAAAATTCAAGGGCACAAGAAAATAACAATAAAGCGATGGCTAGGATTGAAGAAGGCATAAGATGTCACGAGAAAGCTAGTAAGAAGAAAAGATATTTGCGCAAAAGAAAAGAAGTAATAGGAAATGACAGTTGATAAATACAGATCAAATAATAGGAAATGACAGAAAAAGTAAAAGAAAATACAAGAAAAATCACATCAGCACTGCAACGAAAAATCACAGTAGGCTAGCCTCTTTTTTTAATTGAGTGAGTTTAGATGAAAGTTACTCAATAATTTTAGTGTAAAAAAATTGAGTTATTTAATATGTATTAGAATATATAATTTTTTATAAAATATAAAAATAATATAATATAAAAAAAATGTGTCAAAAATAATTTTTGACCTTTTCCAAGATCGCTTATTTTTAAATATATATAATAATAAATTAATTAATTATTATTATGAGTTTTTAGACTTTGACATTCTTTAAACAAGTTCGGGGCTTCATGAAATATAATGAATCGTGCCCCTAAAGTTCTTATCAAAATGCTGTAAGGCTAGCAATTGAAACGAGAATTGTGTAAGAAAAGAAAAATCACAAAACTTAGGAATGCAATGTACCGGTGAAATTGGAAGGAGTACACAGCCGAAATATAATTGCTATTTATTAGACACATAAGTAAATGCCCAAAAACAAAATCTTGATAATTTCTGCCATGTTAGTTTTAAGTCACAAAGTGCATCCCAAAAGATAGTACAAGTTTTCATAATCAAACTTCCAAGAACCATTCAAATTCTTCTATGATATTACCCAAAAATGGAGAAAAAAAAAAACAAATCTTCTATGATATGAACCAAATCGCTGGAAACAATAAATTTCATCATTCAAAACTTGGGTAACATTTTAGAGCTTATAATAATCCAAAATCAAAGCAGTTAAAATACATCTTATAGATTTTCAATTCAACCGACATCAATAACACATAAAGATCAAGAGTTAAAATTTATACCTTCTATTTTGAGTTTACCTATCCATACATGAAATGTGAAGATATTTAAAGAAAGGATAGACATGATTTAACAGCGATTTCATATAAGCAAGAGTAAGCAGAGCTTGTAGTATTTAAATAAAACTGCAGGATAGATAATCTTTAAAATTAAACTTTTTACAACCAAAAGAAAAATTAAAATATGCAAATTCTATGCATTAAAGAATTACCATCATTAGAAATTAATTATATAAATACTACTTATTATTTCAATAGTTTGCTTTAAAAAATTATTTCATAAAGTTTTTTATCCTATAAAGTTTCTATAAATTGCATATACTACATTCTAGTATGATTCCATTTATCCTTACATGATATGACTAGTTTGTTTCCAAATTAACCTAGCATTTAACCAAAAAACTACTCCAAAAGTACAAAATGAGGATTTATTTGATTTTCTAAACTTGCATCTCACAATCTATGCGTGATTTTCATTTGTAAAGTATATAATTTCTATTAAAGTAGGTGGTATCATATTTTTTTAGTGCATTTTTGGATTCACTTGAGTATTTTTTGACAAACTTTTGCATATAGAAACTATGTTCCTCCTTGAAAAATATTAAGGGCACACTTCATATCGACTTAGTGCATATTGGAGGATTTGGGTTGTACCTAACTTCTTGCATTGGAGTGTCATTTAAAAAAAAAAAAAAAAAAAATTGCAACAAGGCCCTTAAAGTGGGGGCCATAATTATGGATGCAAACATAACCAATAAACCACAAGGGATTTACCTTGTTTAACACTTTTGGTTGTTTGCAGATCTGAATACTGTGAACTCTCGATTCTATTTCATTCTAATCTAAATGCATTGATGAGAAGTGGCCAGTGTAAGCAACCACTCTGAATCATTGGCTGGCACAATTGTTCAAAGGAAGTGAGTCAAAAAATTTGAACGTGTAGCTATTGTAGCAAGAATCACAATATTTCAACCTTGTTAGTTATGACTTTCCAGTCTTTGGTTTCCTCTTCTGCAGCTGTTTCTTCTTCTACTTTTCGTTTGCAGTAATCCAACTATAATTAGAGGAAAGCATAAATAGGTCCTGAATATCTTCATTCCCTCCTGAACTAGGGTGACCATGAGGGCCCTTCACCCACTGAAACTCATCTATGGCCGATAACTCTTCAAACTTTATAAACATAACAATTACTCTTAACCCTAGTAACAACATGGATGGCAACCTGAATTGGCAAAAACAATGGAATGAAATCATAAAATTCTTATAATTTCAAAAGCATGGTTATTTATAAATCGCTTTAAACAACAAAAATAGAAAGGGAATTGTTGATGCCAGAAATGCCCGAATTGGATGTACATGCAATAAGCCAAGCTCGGCAGTGGGCCGAGGAAGGCTTTCCGATGCTTAAGTTAGTATAGGTAGGTGATAAGAGAGATAATCCAGTCTAGGTATATTTCTGACCAGTTAGCTGTTAGACTGCATTCTACATGTATTTATAGTAGTTGTGGAGCTGAACTGGTGGTGTCTTGTCGTGCTGAAGATGCGGCGTGTTGTCGACTGGCTAGTGGGCTTGGAGTTCGAATGGCTTTGGGCCAGATCTTATCACTTGCCCCCGAGCTTTGAAGTTTGAAGAATGCAAACTGTAAAAAGCTCATAATAATAATTAAATAATGTATTTTACATGTTGTTTTAATGGTTAAGCGAGCTTTGCATGTCGGACTGGGTGAGCTTGACCATATGCATGGGTGAGCTATATTGGGGCGAGCTTGAGCATAAGTGAATTATATCGCTAGGCGAACTACACTGCTGGGTGAACCAGAGAGCATGTGCATTTGGCAAACTACTTGTTGGGTGAGCATGCATGCCGAACTACACTTGGTGGGCAAGCATGCATGGCTGAACTACATTCACTAGGTGAGCATGCATGGCTGAACTATACTTGCTAGGTGGGCATGCATGGCCGAACTACATTGGGTGAACTACACATATTCATGTCTTGATATGTTGTGGAGTTCACATGTAAGGGTAGAAATTTTTCCAGAGATTCTTTCAATGCATAAATTATTTCGTTGTACGTATATTTATTCGATGCCACAAATTTTGCTTCTCTCTTCAGAGATTTTTTTCCTGCATGCTACTTTTTCACAGAGATTTTTTCGCTTATTGCCAATATTTCATGACTTTTGGTAGATATTCTTCTGCACCTTGCTCATAGAGCTGACTATGTTCTCTTTTGACAAAGATTTTTTCACTTATTGCCAAGATTGGCAGAGATTCTTTCCAAAAGAAATTATGTCAAGACCATCATGATTATAATTTTTGACCAAGATTCCTTCCAAAGGAAATTATGTTGTACTTGTTTATTCTATTTAATATTTGTTTATTATGTTTTGTTTCGTCTATATTACTTGAATTGTGGCACTCATTTCTCATTCTATCAAACATTTTCTTCTTTTGCTGAGAAGTTTTATTGCTCATACATCATATCCGTCTCTTCAAGCCTAATTTTCGATTGCAGTCTTCCTCCTTTTTCCTATATATTACAGGTACCAATATTTTCTTGTTCTTCTTTTCTCATATTTTTCCATGGATTTGATTATGGCTTTGGATAGCGAGAGTTCCTAGAATGAGGGTTCTTAGAGTGAAGAGGTGCTCAGAGAGACATCCTCTGGTCCAAGTATGGGTGACGATAATGAGGATGTGACTAATAGGGTTAATAAGGAAGCGAGTTCTAATATGAAAGGTAGGATATTTTCTCTTCGTGAGTTCAAAACTTTTAGTTTTAAAATTGAAGTAGATGGTTTTCTTTCTCCTCTTTACCAATATGGTTCGTTTTTACCTGTAGAGAGTGGTGACAGGAGACATGAAGTGGACTGTTGGGTTGGTCCTTTAGGTGATATGAGGAAATGGGTGGGTGAAGAGGTTCTTGTTACTTGCTCGTCATACAAACATTCGAACTCAGTGATTGAGAATTTAAATGATTTTGACTGGGTTAATAAAGAAAAATTGGCTATAAAGATTTTTGTTGATAGTACCCATCCCGTATGTGCTCCGCATACCCGTGGCCAATCCTCTTTTACCATGTATAGTTATGTTATTAAGCATGCTGATATCCGTCTTCCTTTTACTCCCTTTCAAGTCTCTATCCTTTGTTTTTTAAGAGTTGCTCCTTCTCAACTTCATCCCAACTCTTGGGGGTATATGCGAGCTTTTGAGATGCTGTGTGACTATCTAGGATTGGTTGCTTGCACTAAGTCCTTTTTTACTTTTTTAAGGTAGCTTCTCATACTAATGGTTGGGTATCATTAGGGGCGATACGAGATAGAAAATTTCTACAACTGTTGACTTCTTCTGCAAAAAGGTAGAAGGAGTTATTTTTTCGGATTTGCTTGAAGAGTAAGGATGGTATTACAGCCTTTTTTTGTAATGACAATGGTAAATTGCTGTTTCCCTTCAATTGGTACAATGACATCCGAACTCCTTCACCTCACAATTATTAGATTGTGATCTCGCAGTGCAACGTACTATTTGTGTCTTTTCCTACTTCGTCTCTTCTCCACTAAAAGTAGTAGATATCCTAGGTGTATATATATATATATATTATTTGCTAGAATGAACAGTGTTTAGGCTGTTTTGGCGAGGATGAACAGTATTCCCGACGATGGTGAACAATGTTTAGATGAACAGTGCTCTGGATGAACAATACTTTTTGGATGGCGAGGATGAACAGTGCTCTGGCGAGGGTGAACAATAACTTTTTTTTTTTAGGCAAGATTTTCCATTGGCGGGCAAACTAGCCTGTTTTATTCTATACATGTTAACCTTCTATTTTTCTTGCAAGTGGAGAAATGCCTCGTGTTAACATCAAGAAAATTCTACAAAGGAAAAGTGAACAAGGAGAAAGTTCTGGTGATAAAGGAAAGGCTCCAGCGTAGAGTCCTTCATTGCAAAAGGGTGGTCTATTGTGCCGTGGTGGTGGTGTTCACTCACGCATGAACCGTGGATTTCCCACTTTTTCTAGTGGTCAAGAGACAATTTTTTCGACTCCTACACTTATTGCCTCACCTCCTCCAGCATTGGTCCTAGCAGATGTTCCTCCTACAGGCGATTCTTCCATAGGAGACAAACATCATCGGGTTTCGGATCCTCCTATCGATCAAGATGTTCTATTTCAAGGGTATGGTGAGGATGGACGATACATTCAAAACTTCCCTTTTAGTGACTTCAACGCCCTTGTTACAAGTGTTATGAATCCCTTGTTCAGTATATGGAATCGCAATATGGATGTCTCTTCGATGATGGGTGATTATTTAAGGTCTGATATGGACAAAAAGAATCTACGACAGGTGCCAACAACATCTATGGTTAAGTTTTGTTAGAGGCACATGTTACGCTCTGCCGTAGCTATGGAACATCTTTATGAAGAGTTCAACGCCAACTTGGATAGCGTCGAAAGGATGGTTGCTGAAGTGGAGTTTGTTAAGCAAAAATTGTTTGAGGCAGAGAGTAATTGCAAAGAGTTACAAATGGTTGTTGAGTCGACCTTTCTTGACAAGAAGGAGTGGGAGGGGGCCAAACTTGCTTGGGATCGTGAGAAGAGAATGTTGAAAAAATTGTTGGAAGATAAAGAGGTTGCTCTTGTTGAAGAGAGAGCGAAGCTGAATGAATGTCAAATACGCCTATCCGAGAGGGAGAAGGAGATTAAGAGTGTGAAGACCATTATGCAAAAAGAGATAGATGAAATGAAAGTGGGTATGGATAATAACAACACAGACACTTATGCGGAGGGAATGACGTTTGGTTTCAATAATTGTATTGAACATGTTCGACTCCAGTTTGGGGAATTAAACACGGGTGAAGACATATGATGGGACTTTTTCCGGCAAGTATACCGGGTCACATAAGTAATATAGTAGTGAGTAAAGTATCGTTCCCATGAGGATTAAGGCTAACAAATACCAATTTCACCAATAAAGATTCTATTCGGAAGGATAAATGGTTTGGATTGAAGGCAGCCCTGGAATGAGCTGCTGCAATTAACTAAGTGGCAACTAAGTAACAAAATTCCAACAATATCGTAACAATCTTTAAGAGACAATCTAAATGTGAGATTTGTAATAAGAATGAGAAAGGTTAGGGGTTGATTTCATTCACTTGCAATTCGATTTCCTCATAGACAAGGTAATCTCAGAATCAATACTGGACTACTTATTTCAGTTACAATTCCTTTGTTGTTGGTTCATTTCCTTAAAGTGATTGAACCCAATTCCTTGGTGATACAATCCTCCCTATACTAATTACTTGTCCAATTCCTTGATACAACCAATTAATTTAGGTGATTTGGTTCTAGGAAATTAATCTAATACCACCTAAACGAAGTTATCTATTCCTAGATTAACTCAATTTAGGACAGAATTTACAGAGCACATTCGGATCTTACTATTCCTAGTGTTGAAACGAATCTCTTAACCATTCAAATGGTAGCTAAGCATTTAAAGGCATTAAGAACATCAAATTCTATTCAACAAAAGAAGTTGTACTAAAACAAGTTTATTCACTCTTGAAACTTCATTACAAATGAATTACATCAAACCCCTAACAATAAGAATTTAGCTACTCATACTTGAATTCAATAAAAACAAATAAGTATTCAACATGAGATGAAAGAAGAGAAGAAGAAGAAACTCTATGACGATCCAGTTCCAATTGCTCCCCCTTGCTCTCTAGTTCGTCTCCTCCTTTCTTCCCAAGTACGGCCTCTCTATGCCATGCATCAGATTTCCTTTTTATACTTGTGCAGAATTAGGTCATTTGGTCAAAAATAGCTCGAACACAGCCCTGACACGGCCGTGTTCCTTTCTGGTCCTGGGCGTGTCACTTAAGTTGCATTTCTGGTCATCGAACATGGGCTATGACACGGCCGTGTTCCTTTCTGATCACAGCCGTGTCACTTAGACATGGCCCGTGCTCTTCTTTGGCCTGGGCGTGTCCTGACTTTGTAGCCTCTGCCTGTTCAACACAGCCCCTCACACGGCCGTGTTCTTCTCTTTCCTTGACCGTGTTTGCCCTTAGACTGGGCCTTTGTTCTCTTGGACATTCTGCTTGATCAACACGGCCTTGGACACGGCCGTGTCTGTTCCTGTCTGAGGCCGTGTTTGTCCATGAGCTTGAGCAGTAGCCTCTGGATGGTAGACACGGGGTACACACGGCCGTGTTACTGCCCGTGTCTAGCAGAAAACTTGGTAGATGGCTGCTTTCATTGCCATTTTCTCCATGAATTGCTGCCAGATTCTTCTCATTTCCAAATTACCCATCTTGGTACCTGTCAAAGCCAATTTATGGATTAAACACCATGTTTAGAGAGAATTTGCTTGCAATGCAGGTAAAAATTCAGTATTAAAGCATGGATTGTATAGTTCTAAAAGACAAGTATCAACATGCTGAACCCATACAAGGTTGTTAGAGATTGAGTGCTATGCGACTAGGAAGAGGAGGAAGAAGTTAATAATGCTTCTTAGGGCAAGGTAGCTCTAATAATAATAATGGTTTTTTTTTTTATTATTATTATTGTAGGCGAGCTCTCCTCTCCCCTTCTATCTTGTGATTTTTATTTTCAATAAATTGGACTTTTTAGTCGATACGTGGAGTAAGTTTTTTTTGTTGTTGTCTTGAACGAGCCTTCAACGAATGATCTTTATGTTACTTATTTTCGGAGTGTGGGGGCTTTCTGCTCTGCCACATTCCGATTTATTGTCCTATAGACATTATCACATTCAGTTTGTATGGGGGCTTTCAGCTTTGCCGTATACCGATTTTACATCCTTTAGATGATTTTAGAATGATGTTTTAACCTCACTCTGGATATATGAAGACATTTCTTAGAATCTTGATTGTTTTATTCATAAAAACTTCATAATCGAAGTGTGCAAAGAGTCACAACATACTTGTAAATTCAAAGTATGTGAAGAGTCACAACATACTTGTAAATCAAACTAACTGAAATACTTTCGCAGATTCACCATGTTCCATGTCCTTGGGATTTCTTTCCCATCCAGTGTTTGTTGCTTGTACGCCCCTTTTCCTAATACCTTTATGACTCGGTAAGGTCCTTCTCATATTGGTGCGAGCTTTCCTTCAGACTTCATTTTGTGGCCTATTGCTGGACGCCGAAGTGCTAGATCGCCCTCTTTGAATGTTCTATCCCTTACTCGAGAGTTGTAGTATCTAGCGACTCGTTATTTTTGCACTGCCATCCGGATCGAAGCTATTTCTCATTCTTCTTCTAGCAAGTCTAATTCTGCTAGCATATTTGAATCATTATTGTTAGCTTCAAAATGTTGTCTTCTCCAACTTGGCTCACCAACTTCTACTGGAATCATTGCTTCTTCACCGTATGTAAGCTTGTATGGAGATTCTCTCGTGGCAGACTGAGGGGTGGTTCAGTAAGCCCAAAGAACATGACTTAGTTCATCGATCCAGTATCCCTTTGCCTTGTCCAATCTCTTCTTCAGCCCTTGAAGTATTACCCAATTTGCTGCTTCAACCTGACCATTGGCTTGTGGGTGTTCTACCGAAGTATAATTAACTTGGATGTGCAAGTTTTCACACATGGCTCGAAAGTTCTTGTCTGTAAATTGAGTTCCATTATTGGCCGTTATTGAAAATGGTATCCCGAACCTGCAAACAATATATGTTAAGATTTAAGGAATTCATATAAAATAAATTTAAAGCTCAGTTTTAAACCTGCAAACAATGGCCTGCCATAGGAATTTTTTAGCTTGTTTTGCTGTAATTGTTGCTAACGGTTCTGCTTTAATCCACTTCGTGAAATAGTCTATAGTGACTATAAGATATTTCTTTTGACCAATAGCTGTTGGAAATTGTCCGAGCAAATCTATTCCCCATCTGGCGAAGGGCCATGTAGCTTCTGACAGATGCAATTTTTTTTTTTTT
>QAOA01008251.1:353088-453231 GCA_003255065.1 Cercis canadensis | reverse complement strand
GGGGGGGGGGGGGGCTATGTGCTCGAGAGAATACCGTTGGCATTTGTCACATTTTTGTACAAAGTTACTGGAATCTGTGTGTATAGTTGGCCAGTAATATCCCGAACGGAGAACTTTTTTGGCAAGTGTCCTTTCTCCAATATGGGTGTCATCCAAGATGCTTCAACTTTGTCATTAGCCATTATCTCCTCCTCTATGTTGAGGTGCTTCTTTGTTTCTTGAATTACTATTTTGTTGTTCCCTGTTTTTCCTGTATTGGCTAGCTTAGAGAGTATATCTACTATTTCGTTGATCTCTCTCGGAGTGTATGTCATTTCGAATTAACTAAATTGAAGAATTAAGCTCTTGACAATGTTTAAGTATCTCATCATCATCTCATCCTTAGCATTGTAATCTCCTTTGACTAGACTCGTCACCAATTGAGAGTCACTTAATACTTTTATCTTATCTGCTCCCATTTCCTTTGCCAACTACAGCCCTGCTATCAGTGTTTCATATTCAGCTTGATTGTTCGAGGCTTTAAATTCAAATTTTAAAGCTTGTTCTACTTCAAGACTGTGAGGGCTTTCTAGTATGATGCCTGCTCTGCTTCCTTTTATGTTGGATGACCCATCAACATGAGCAACCTAAGTTGCATGTGCTTCCATTATATCCTCTTCAGATGATAATGTCATTTCTGCTACAAAATCTGCGAGGGCTTGAGCTTTCATCGCCCCTCTTGATTCAAATTGTAATGCATATTCTGATAGTTCTATCGACCACGCCACCATTCGACCAGCTAAATCTAGTTTTTGTAACACTTGCTGGAGCAGGGCATCTGTTCGTACAATGACTTGATGATTTTGAAAGTAAGGTCTTAGCCATTTTGAGGCAGTTAACAGTGCAAAGGCTAACTTTTCAATTTTCTAATAACGAATTTTCGCTCCTTGTAGAGTTTTGCTTATGTAGTATACGAGTCTTTGGATTCCTTTGTCTTCTCTGACTAAGACTGAACTTGTTGCTTGATTCATCACAGAGAGGTAGATGTAGAGATGTTCTCCCGTAACAGGTTTAGACAACAATGGAGGTGTAGAAAGGTAATGCTTCAATTGATTAAAGGCATTTTGACATTCATCGTCCTAAGTAAAAATTTTAATTTGCTTTAAACATTTAAATAAGGGTACAAATTTATCTACTGACCTGCTCATGAAACGGGCGAGGGCTGTGATCCTTCCTGCGAGTCTCTGAACGTCTTGCACAGACTTGGGTTATGGCATTTCTATTATGTCTCAGCATTTTTCGGGGTTAGCCTCAATCCCTCTGTGGGTGATCATATATCCGAGGAACTTGTCTGGGTTAAGCCTCATGTTGTACTTCCTGAACTCTTGGAATATTTCTTTCAAGTTGGCCAAATGGTTACCTTCTTCTGCCATTTTTTCTAACATGTCATCTATATAGACTTCCACATTTCTACCAATCTATTTTTCGAACACCTTGTTCATAAGTCTCTGATAGGTAGCCCTAGCGTTTTTCAGGCCGAAAAGCATCACCTTGTAACTGTAATTCCCATCATCTGTAATAAATGCAGTTTTTTCTTCGTCGTCTAGAGACATTTTGATATGATTGTAACCAGAGTAAACATCTATGAAACTTAACATTTTGTATCCCGATGCCCCATCTACTAGTTTGTCTATGTTAGACAGGGGGTATAAATCTCTAAGACACACCTTGTTGAGGTTGGTTAAGTCTACACACATTCTCCATTTCCCATTATGCTTCTTTACTAAAACAACGTTTGAAAGCCAAGTAGTGTATGTCACCTCCCTTATAAATCCTGCCTCTAATAACTTTCTTACTTCCTCTTCTATTACTTGTTGTCTTTCTGGTCTGAAAGTTCGCTTCTTCTGCATTACCGGACGAGCACTCGGATAAATACCAAGTTTGTGTGATATGAAGTTAGGGTCTATTCCTGGCATGTCTGCGGATGACCACGCAAATAAGTCTGAAAACTCAGTGAGTATCTCAATTAGTTCTTTTCTTGCTTCTTCTGTCAGCTGGCCCCCCACCCGTATTTTTTTGTTTGCTCCTAACCCAATCTCTACTTCCACTAAGGTCCCCTCCGGTTCTGGTCTTGTTTCTACTAAATCTTCTCTCACATCTAACTTAGTATACATAACATTGTGGGATGTGCTTGCTCTTGACTCACCTACCACATGTTCTTCAATTCTCAAACTCACACTATAACATTTCCTCGCTGCTTCTTATTGGGCTCGGACCATACCCACCCAACCTTCTTTGGTGGGGAACTTCATTGTAAGGTGTGGTGTAGACACTATTGTTCTTACTTCATTAAGTGCAGGTCTCCCAAGGAATACAGTATACGCTGATTCACAGTCCACTATAAAAAATTGAATGGATATGGAAACAATGTCTGGAGCTTGGCCTAGAGTTACCCACAACTTAACGTATCCCTTCACATACACTCTCTTATTGGAGAATCCAACTAGGGTTCCCAGAAGGGATTGAATTTCAGAATCTGGAATTCTAAGACCTTTGAATGTTTCATAGTACAGTATGTTGGCTGAACTTCCTTGATCGACCAGTATCCTGTGAACTTCCCAGTTAAAGATCATCGCCATAATTACCATAGGGTCATCGTGGTTTCGTTGAATTCCCTGATAGTCTTCTTCACCGAAACTGATAATGGGTTCTCTTATTGGACCTGCCACATTCATCACCGCCCTTCTGTATCACTTTCTAGATGACAAGGTAGGTCCTCCTCTAGCAAATCCTTCGGCTATTATAGTTATAACACCTACTACTGGATGTGGTTCTTCTCTTTGTTGCCTTTGAGGTAGGGGGAGTTGTCGACCATGAGCTTGTTGCAGTGATCTTCTCATTATCGGGATTGGCTTCTTTCTCTTCCCTCAGTTTCATTTCCTTTGTTCCTTCTTTCATACTGTTTCTTAGGACCCCTAGCCATGAATCTTGTCAGCTTGCCTCTCCTTATTAATTGTTCAATATCATCTTTCAGATCAACACAATCATTGGTGAGGTGACCAAATTCTCTATGATACGCACAATACTTGTTATTGNATTAAGTGCAGGTCTCCCAAGGAATACAGTATACGCTGATTCACAGTCCACTATAAAAAATTGAATGGATATGGAAACAATGTCTGGAGCTTGGCCTAGAGTTACCCACAACTTAACGTATCCCTTCACATACACTCTCTTATTGGAGAATCCAACTAGGGTTCCCAGAAGGGATTGAATTTCAGAATCTGGAATTCTAAGACCTTTGAATGTTTCATAGTACAGTATGTTGGCTGAACTTCCTTGATCGACCAGTATCCTGTGAACTTCCCAGTTAAAGATCATCGCCATAATTACCATAGGGTCATCGTGGTTTCGCTGAATTCCCTGATAGTCTTCTTCGCCGAAACTGATAATGGGTTCTCTTATTGGACCTGCCACATTCATCACCGCCCTTCTGTATCACTTTCTAGATGACAAGGTAAGTCCTCCTCTAGCAAATCCTTCGGCTATTATAGTTATAACACCTACTACTGGATGTGGTTCTTCTCTTTGTTGCCTTTGAGGTAGGGGGTGTTGTCGACCATGAGCTTGTTGTAGTGATCTTCTCATTATCGGGATTGGCTTCTTTCTCTTCCCTCAGTTTGATTTCCTTTGTTCCTTCTTTCATACTGTTTCTTAGGACCCCTAGCCATGAATCTTGTCAGCTTGCCTCTTCTTATTAATTGTTCAATATCATCTTTTAGATCAACACAATCATTGGTGAGGTGACCAAATTCTCTATGATACGCACAATACTTGTTATCGGTCGAACTTAGGTGTTGAAATTTTTGTCGAGGCATGGGTGGGTTAAGGAGGTCTATTTAGTAGATCGCACCCAATATTTTTCCCCTGCTTTGATTTAGGGGAGTATAGTTTCGATATTTTCCTGGTGGCGGACCTCGTTGTTCCCCTCCTCTTCTCCTTTCATCCTTTCTTCCATATGGCCCTCCTTGATCTTTTCGAGGATCTTGCTGCAAGGTTTCATGTTTCTTTTTAGCAACATTTATCTCTTCCATTCTGATGTATTTGTTCGCTCTGGTTAATAAGTCATCCAAACTAAGAGGAGGTTTCTTAGCCAGAGAGGCAGTAAATTCACTGGTTCGTAGCCCGGCCATTATAGCATAGATAGCCACATTGCCACTTAAGTTTTTTTATCTGGATTGACTCTTTGGTAAACTTGGTTAAGTAGTCTTTGAGTGGTTCATTGACTTCTTGTTTAAGATTCATAAGGGATGTAGAGGTTTTGAGATGGGAGCGACTGGTTGAGTAGTGGGCCCATAATTGAGATGAGAGGTCATGAAAAATGTTGATGAATCCTGGCATGAGGGAGGAGAACCATAAAAGTGCTACCTTTTTTAGTGTACCAGGAAATGCTTTGCACATAATCGGGTCTGGGGCGTCCGTGAGCAACATAGCTGATCGGAATAGAGTCAAGTGCTCTTGGGGATCCGTGGTACCATCATATGCCTCAAGCTGTGTTGGGGGACGAAAATTCTTGGGTATCAGAGTGCTCATTATGTGTATGGTGAATGAGTGTGATCCATCCCCTAAGTTGTAAGGAATAACAGATTGATAACTGTGGTTTGGTAGGTAGCCTTGGGCATAGTTTGCTTCAGGCTGGGATGGGCGAGGTATGTCATTAAAAGGATCATATTGTGTGTAGCTAGCTTGAGGTGTATAGAGAGATGGATGTGGGTAGATTGGTGGGTGGGGGTACCAATGCGGGTAAGGTTTGGGCAGCCTCTGGTAAAAGTGGTTTGTTGGGTGATGAAAAATAGATGGGGTAGAGGCTGTTTCTGTCTCGTTAGATTGGGTAGGCACCTTTCTTCGGTGCTGCTGCTCATGTTGCAAGGCTGCTTCGAGGTGGAGAATACGTCCTCGTAGCTATTGAGGATTAGTATCTTCCTGGTTGTTATTGCTCTCCTACAGGGTAGGACTTCGTTGTAGCCGTCCACCTGATGGGAGAGGCACATAGACGTTGTTTCGGGTATTTACCATGATGAAAAAAAAATGTGGGATCTAAATCGTTCCCACAAACGGCGCCAATTGTTTATGCCAGAAATGCCCGAACTGGATGTACCTGTAATAAGCCAAGCTCGGCGGTGGACTGAGGAAGGCTCTCTGATGCTTAAGTTAATATAGGTAGGTGATAAGAGAGAAAATCCAGTCTAGGTATATTTCTGACCAGTTACCTGTTAGAATGCATTCTGCATGTATTTATAGTAGTTGTGGAGCTGAACTGGTGGCGCCTTGTCGTACTGAAGATGCGGCGTGTTGTCGACTGGCTAGTGGGCTTGGAGTTCGACTGGCTTTGGGCCGGATCCCATCACTTTAAACAACAAAAATAGAAAAGGAATAAATCAAATGGCTTCAATTCGAAGAAGGAACCTTCAATGTAAATGTAATGAATTGATATAAAGACAATTAATTCCCTATTTCATTAATTCTTACTCCTTTATGTATAATAATAGATTGAGAAAAATCCCAAGGAAGAGTAGTTGATGAACTGAAGAAGGTTACTTTGTGATTCAGAAGAGACCCAAAAGCTGCAGCCATCAATAAGTATGTCCAAAAAGCTCCAGATGGGTCGAAAGAGACAACATTAGGGTTTATGATGGTGAATGAGCTCAATGGAGCTAAGACAAAGTACTGAATGCAGATTCGACTACTACCATGGCTATGACAACAAGCTTCCTTGAGTACTCTCTACTCTATCTTTTTTCTTCTATGCACTGCGTCTTTTTGCTATCTCTCTCTCTCTCTCTCTCTCTTGTTCACTATTGCTTTCTCCTTCTCCTTCTCTGTTCTCTTTACAATTTTATGTCCCTTCTCTGCTTTCATTTTCTCTTTCTCCTTGTCTCTCTTACTCTCTCGTTTCTTCTCTAGCTCACCAAAGAATGAAGTGGGTGACCCTTGTCTTCTTTCCTGTAGCTTTTGTTTTTGTTTTTGAAATATTAATTTTGTTTACCAAACAAAAGGAATATGCTTAGACCTTGAGGTGTAGTCTAAATACTCTCCCATTGGTCCTCACTTTACCACATGGGATGTCATGATGCTAAAACTATTTTTTTTTTCTTCATTTTTTCCTTTTCTTTAATGAAATGAATGAATGAATAATAATAATAATAATAATAATAATAGAAAAACAGAACAGTAGATTAAAAAAAAGACTTGGAATGGATTTTGGGCCTTAATCCCATCGGGTCATGAAGATTTGGGTGCTAATGATAAATGAGTATTGTAATGAAACATATAAGTTGGAGTCTTTTTTTTTTTTTAAGATCAACTTTGGGCTAGGAATGATTTTTATTTATTTTTTGAATAGGGAAATTGAAAATCAAATCTTCTTGTTATATGAAAAACTCATATTTCAATTAGGCCAAGTCTACAATACCAATTGCACAAAATGGGTATTGGTACAAAGGCCAATAAATGGCTGATATTAACCCACGTGTATGGTCCATATATCATGACCGAATATTACCTATAAACAGTTAATTGTATTTTGGCCTAGAAAAATTTATGTATTTACTTGTGTTTCTCACTAACCAAAAATACACGTTTTTCTCTTCTCCTCCATCATTCCCACACCCCCTTCTTCTTCTTCTTTTTCATTTTCTTCTCTTCACTTCACACACACATCAACCCATACACACATACATCTCCTGACATCTAATTTTCTCCTTTAATTACTCACTTTCACCATTTCTTCATCTCCCCTCCCCATTTTGCTCCCTCTATACTAGCACACTCCACATTTTTTCTTCACATTGAACATCCATTATCATTCTTGCACACACCGAGTCAACTCGGTTGAGAAAGGGGTCTTTAAATTCTTGTGCTTTCAAGATAATTCTCTCACCCTTTTATAACATTTAAGTGCTATTGACTTAAAGTTGGCCATTTGGAAGTATGATATACTTGGTTTAGCTTAGAAAATGTGTATTTTTTTGAATGTCCACCAAGTATTTGTTGAAATGCTTGAATGATATTTGGCATATATGGTGCTTCAAAATTGTTTGATGTAGTGTCTAATGTAGCTTTCATTGTATGAATACATGTCTTGATAGCCAAATGAAAGTATTACCCACTTAGAGTACCCTTGAGAAGTTGTGTTTGAGGTGTACCCAATGGCCTTTCAACTCTTCCTCCCTCCCCAGTCCCTCCTTACTATTTTTGGCATATTAATTTTCACAAAACCCAACTTCTTATATTTGTCATTGTGTTGGATCTATTCTTTGGCTTGGTGTTTGTGGTTGCTTTGAATACTATTGGTGGTGAAGGCTGCGTGGTCATCGGAAGTCGATAACTTTAGTTGCTTCATGGCCTCTGTTTTGGTTCTTCATTGACAGTGTGGAATAGAATGAGATATCCTGGGCACCGGGGGTTGCATGGGAGAAGAGAGAGAAATGAGAATGGAAGCTTTTTAACAATTAAAAAGAATAAAATATATCTTCATAAAGAAACAAAAAAAAGAGAGTGAAATACATCCTTTATTTTCAAGTCAAAAACATCTTATAGATAAATAGTTTATTAAAGTATTTTTATTTAGATACAAATTATATAATATTTTTTAAAATACTCATGTGTGCTGTATTTTAAATTCTTCCAGCCAATATAATATAAGCATTGCATAAAGTCTTAAAAAAAATATTGCTAAAAAAAATTCAACAGCAAATTTTTCTTCTCTCAATTTCACAATAATCAAATTTAATTAAAAGAATTTGCATGAAATTGAAATAGAAAGGGAGTTACATGAAACTAAATTTTCATGGCCTCGATTTCACACTAATCAATTTTAATTGAAAAACATGCAATTCAATTTTGTGTAATTAGTGTCAAATTAAAAAATTTATGATTTAATTTCTTGTAATTATTTTTGTTTAAACTTAACTCAATTTGATAGAGAAAAATTTGAATTTTATACAACTTCATGATTGAACTTTTTTGTTATTTAATTTGTCATTTAAATTGAACTTAGTTAATACAAAGTGTAGAACCACCACTAACTTGCACATGCTTCACAAGCTTCACAAGCTTCACTTCAATCCTTTGATTATGAGACCTAGCTAATTTCATGAAACTAATGTCAATTTGAAGAAGTCCCAAAAGCTATTTTATGCAATTTTTTTTTTCTAATTGAACTTGATTGATATGCCAAATTAAGAGGGGAAAAATATATTTTTTGATTGATTGAGCTTAAAACCCTTGCTATGAAGTTATGTCTTCTTTAGAATAAAAAAAAAAGAAAGGGGAGGGGGGGGGGGGGGNGGGGGGGGGGGGGGGAGGAGAAGCTAGTGGCAGTGGCATCACTATACCAAAAGGTAGAAGACCATAAAAACCAGAGGATTTTTCATTTGCATGACTTTCATTCTAACCAATAGCCAAATCTGCATTTGCAGTTTATCAAACATAAAATCAAATCATCAACTTGTGTATTCTAATTTCTAACGTGACAAACTCATATTAACCTTTAAACGTGTATGAGTATCCAGAAAACTATCTACAAAAAACAGACACGTGTGTTGTATTTTTCATAAGTGTTATATTTTTTAAAAATGTTGGGATCAATATCTATAGTCCAGTTAAAATTTCCTTGGACTAGATTATGCTTTATCAAATGACCCAAAAAATGGGGTCAAACTATAATTTAACAAAAATATTAAGGTACTATGTTATTATTAGAAAGACCAGGTGCCCATCAAACCATCACAGTCATTTATTAGGCCAAGTGGATGATTGAATGGTGATTTAGTAGCCTTTGCACCGGTGCTCATTTTGTGTTATTGGTATTGTAGACTTGGCCATTCAATTATTATCCTGATTTCAATTATTATGCCAAACATTCTCGCCCTTATTCGAATCAATCCCTATGCCAGATAATCCATCNCTATCTACAAAAAACAGACACGTGTGTTGTATTTTTCATAAGTGTTATATTTTTTAAAAATGTTGGGATCAATATCTATAGTCCAGTTAAAATTTCCTTGGACTAGATTATGCTTTATCAAATGACCCAAAAAATGGGGTCAAACTATAATTTAACAAAAATATTAAGGTACTATGTTATTATTAGAAAGACCAGATGCCCATCAAACCATCACATTCATTTATTAGGCCAAGTGGATGATTGAATGGTGATTTAGTAGCCTTTGCACCGGTGCCCATTTTGTGTTATTGGTATTGTAGACTTGGCCTTTCAATTATTATGCCAAACATTCTCGCCCTTATTCGAATCAATCCCTATGCCAGATAATCCATCAACAGTCAAAGGGAGACCTTGCTCAGTGAAGTCTTTATTTGACAACCCATCAAACCTTATGCTGGATTCTAGCTTAATGTTTGAACCCATCAATAAGTTTCAAATCATAGGTTCATATAGTGGTTTGTTGTGTTGTATGGATTCGTTTGCTAGCTTTTCTTTCCAATTTGTATAACCCATGTACCGGATTGAAATCCAAAGAATCTCTAATTATATATGATCATAAGGCTTGACCTTCAATGATATTTGGTTTTGGTTACGATGATGAGACTAACAATTACATGATTGTTATACTCTATCTTACTTCTCTCAATGGAACTGATAAGACCAAAGTTTATACCCTTGGTGAGGATCATTCTCAGAGACAGATTCAGAATTAGGCTCCCAAATTTATACCACTGAGGAAAATTTCGACATTTGTGAGCGGCACTCTCAATTGGCTGATCAGGTACATGATTGAGCCAGTAATGATACTCTCTTTTGACTTGGGGAAGGAGACTTTTGGTGAAGTTTTACTACCTAAGCTTCATAGGGATTGCCTTTATTTGTCTAATGATAACACTGATTGGAACCTGTTGATGCCAAAATGTTCTGGCTACCTGTAAAAAGTCTAGCTCAATAGTAGGCAGAGGATGACTCTCTGATGCTTAAGTTAGTAAGAATAATAAGATAGGTAATCCAGTCTAAATGTATTTTTTGACAAAAAGTTACCTTTTAGACTATATTATATGCATATTTATAGTAGTTGTTGAGCTGAGATGATGGCGTACTGTCTCTACTAATAGTGCAGCGCCCTGTCAACTAGATAATGGGCTTGGAGTCTGACCCATCCTTTTGGCTCAATCCTCATCACTTGCCCCCAAGCTTTGAAATTTGAAGAATGTAGAAGTAAAAAAGCTCATTATAATAAATTACTATATAACCCTATGGGCGAGCTACATCCAAGCCAAACCATTCCACGTCAAATAGGCAGAGTAATATTGATGTGAAGCACACCTTATCATCATAACTTAAATGAAAAGATATGTCCCATACATGGTAAGGAGCCTTCCTAGAAATGCTTCTAAAAAGTGTTATATATTTAAGGTGAGGGTTAAGCTACAACCTCCACCCACGCATGAGACCTAAGAGAATTACAATGTGATTTTGGTGTCATTGCAAAGATCTTAAAAAATTGAGTCACTTAGTATGTTCTAGGACGCACAACTCCTTATTAAATACAAGAACGACATGATATAAGAAAGCGGGCTAGAAAATAATTTTTTTCAAGTTTATTTTTTGGCACGCTTTCTTATATAGTGTCGTTCTTACATTTTATAAGGAACTGTGTATTCTCGCACATACTAAGTGACTTAATTTTTCAAAATCTTTGCAATGACCCCAAAATTACACTGTAAATCTCATTAGTTTCTGCCCAACTAAGGGGGATGTAGCATAAAAAAAATAGCATAAGAGAGGGTAACATAGTGTTGATCACCTATATTTAATACCTTGCTTGTACTAATTTCTTTGTTTGATTTTTGTTGTCATCAAGTCAAACCGGGACCCACTAAGATCTTATGACTTAAGTTGGTTAAAATTTTATAATGTCGAAAAACAAACTTGGGCAAGTTAGCCCATTGATGTCCACTTAGCTTTCTCTTTTTTGGCTTAGAGTCTTGATATTTTTTCGTTGATACTTATTGATGCCAGAAATGCCCGAGTTGGATATACCTACAGTAAGTTAAGCTCGGTAATAAGCCGATGATGACTCTCTGATGCTTAAGTTAGTATAGGTAGGTGATAAGATAGATAATTCAGTCTAGGTATAATTTTGACAAGTTACCTTTTAGACTACATTTTTCGAGTATTTATAGTAGTTGTGGAGCTGAGTTGGTGGTGCTTTGTTTTGCTAAAGATGTGCCGAATTGTTGACTGAATAGTGGGCTTGGAGTTCGACCAGCTTTGGGCCGATCCTTATCAATTACCCTCAAGCTTTGAAGTTTGAAGAATGCAAAAGTGCAAAAAAGCTCATAATAATAATTAACTAATATACTTTTAATGGTTGTTTTGCTTAGACATCAAATAATATATATTCTTATTTAATAAATTATCTTGTCTTTTCCTTTTTTTTTGGTAATGGGTCCTGCATGGGTATTTAATATGTGGTTAGGCGAGCTTTGCATGCAAGTGCCACAGACTGCATTGAGTATCTACACTGGGCAAGCTACACTGCTACATTGAGTGAGCTTGACCATGTGTAAGCTACACTGCTACACTGGGCAAGCTGGTTCATGGGTGAACTACACTGTTGGGCGAGCTTGCCTATGGGTGAGCTATCTTTTATGCTCTGCTCAATCTTTTTCTTTTAGGAAAAGTCCAAAAAATCTCTTCAACTATGCCCTATGTGTGGTTTACCCCTAAAACTTTAAAAACGTAAGAAAGACTTCATTGAACTTTTAAAATGTGCACTTTACCCTCATGACTCTGACGTCCATCCGTTAATGGATGTAAGACAAATTTTGAATATTATCATTTTGGTCCCAAATATTTTTGAATATTACTTTTTTACTTTAATTTTATAAATTTATTTTCATTTATACCCCTATAAATTGCACTATGGCCCAAATTAATTACATCATGTGCACGGCACGTGCTCTCTTCCGTTCATTAATGAATGGACGTCAGGGTCGTGGGGGTAAAGTGCACATTTTAAAAGTTCAAGGAGGTCTTTCCTACGTTTTTGAAGTTTTGGGGATAAACCGCATATAGGACATAGTTGAAGGGGTTTTTTTAGATTTTTTCCTTTTCTTTTTGTACGTCTTGATATATTTGCTCATGCTTTGCTGTAACCATTTTGATATTTTGTCGAGGTTCATGTGCAAGGGCAGTAATTTTGCAGAGATTCCTTCAATGCGAAGATTATTTCGCTGTAAGGCACATATTCATTCAATGCAAAAAATTTGCAGAGATTCGCTACGATTCTTCTGCTTTGCTCGTCAGAGATTTTTCCGCATCTTGCTAAAATTTGTTTGCTTTTTGATAGAGATTTTTTTGCTTCTTGCCAAGACTTTCATGACTTTTGACAAAGATTAAGAGAAATGATGTTGTACTTCCTGTTTATTCCATTTACTCATTTATTTATTGTTTTTTGTTTCCTTTATAAGCCTCTATTATTTCGATTGTGGCACTCATCTTCCATTCTTCAAAATATCTTCTTATTTTGCTGAGGAATTATGCTGTCCATACTTCCTCTCCTTCTCTTCAGGCCAAATTTTCAGTTGCTGTTTTCTTCTTCTTTCCTATATATTAAAGGTACGAGTATTTTCTTGCTCTTCTTTTTTTATATTTTTCTGTGGATTTGATTATGGCTTCAAATAGGGTTCCTAGAGTGAAGAGGTGCTCAACGAGACATCCTCGGGTCTAAGTATTAGTGATGGTAATAAGGTTATGACTGCTGGGGTTATCAGGGAAGCGAGTTCTAATAGGTATGGTAGGATATTTTCTCTTCATGAGTTCAAAACTTTAAGTTTTAAAATTGAAGTAAATCGTTTTCTTTCTCCTCTTTTCCAATATGGTTCATTTTTACCTGTAGAGAGTAGTGACTGAAAACATGAAGTGAACTGCTGGGTTAGTCCTTTAGGTGATATGAGAGAGTGGGTGAGTGAAGAGGTTCTTGATACCTGCTCATCATACAGACATTTGGATGCGATGATTGAGGGTTTAAATGATTTTGACTGGGTTAATAAGAGAGAATTGACTGTAAAGATTTTTGTTGATAGTACCCATCCCGTATGTGCTCCTCATGTCAATGACCGATCTTCTTTTACCATGTACAGTTATGTTATTAAGCATGTAGATATTCGTTTTCCTTTTACTCATTTCCAAGTGTCTATCCTTCATTTTTTGAGAGTCGCTCATTCTAAACTTCATCCCAACTCTTGGGGGTATATCCGAGCATTTGAGATGTTGTGTGACTACATGAGATTGGTTGCTTGCACTAGGTCTTATTTTTTTTTATTTTTTTTTATTTTTAAGGTAGCTTCCCGCATTGGTAGTTAGGTATCTTTTGGGGCAATTCTAGATAGAAATTTTTTGCAACGGTTGGCTTCTTCTGCAAAAAGGTGAAATGAGTTATTTTTTTGGGTCCGTATGAAGAATAAGGATAGTACCACAGCCTTTTATTGTAATGATAATGGTAAATCACTATTTCCCTTCAATTGGTACAATAACGTCTGAACTCCTTCACCTTCAAAGCTATCAAAATGTGATGTCGCAGTGCAATGTATTATTTGTGTCTTTTCTCACTTCATCTCTTCTCCACTAAAAGTATCAAATATCTTAGGTAGTATTTTTTTTTCTTACGAGGATGAACAGTGTTTTCGGCGAGGATGAATAGTGATTTGGGCGAGCATTTTTTTTTTGGCTGGGAAAAAAAAAAAAACCTACCTAAGATATTTGATATTTTTAGTAGAGAAGAGATGAAATGAGAAAAGACACAAATAGTACGTTGCACAACGACATCACAATTTGATAGCTTTGGAGGTGAAGGAGTTCGGACGTTATTGTACTAATTGAAAGGAAATAGTAATTTATCATTATCATTATAATAAAAGGTTGTGGTACCATTTTTACTCTTCACCCGGATCCAAAAAAATAACGCTTTCCACCTCTTCGCAGAAGAAGCCAACAGTTGCAAAAAATTTCTATCTCGTACTGCCCCCAAGAATATCTAACCACTAGTGCGGGAAGCTATCTTAAAAAAAATAAAAAAAGACCTAGCGCAAGCAACCAATTCCATGTAGTTATACAACATCTCAAAGGCTCGGATATACCCCCAAGAGTTAGGATGAAATTGAGAAGGAATGACTCTTAAAAAATGAAGGATAAACACTTGGAAATGAGTAAAAGGAAGACGAATATTTGCATGCATAATAACATAATTGTACATGGTAAAAGAGGATCGGCCACTGACATGAGGATCACATACGGGATGGGTACTATCAACAAAAATCTTTACAACCAATTCTCTCTTATTAACCCAATCAAAGCCATCTAAATCCTCAATCACCACATCCAAATGTTTGTATGGCAAGCAGATATCAAGAACCTTTTCACCCATTCATTCTCTCATATCACCTAATAGACCAACCTAGCAGTCCACTTCATGTCTTCGGTCACCACTCTATATAGGTAAAAACGAACCATATTGGTAAAGAGGAGAAATAAAACCATATACTTCAATTTTAAAACTTAAAGTTTTGAACTTATAAAGAGGAAATATCCTACCTTACCTACTAAAACTCGCTTCCTTACCAACCCCAACAGTCACAATCTCATTACCATCACTAATACTTGGACCCGAGGATGTCTTGCTAAGCACCTCTTCACTTTAGGAACCATTACTTTGGGAACTCTCGCTATCCGAAGCCATAATCAAATCCACAGAAAAATATAGAAAAAGAAGAGCAACAAAATACTCATACCTTTAATATATAGGCAAGAAGAAGACATCAACCGAAAATTTGACCTGAAGAGAAGGAGAGGAAGTATGAACAGCAGAATTCCTCAGCAAAAGAAGAAGATATTTTGAAGAATGGAAGATGAGTGTCACAATCAAAATAATAGAGGCTTATAAATGAAACAAAAAATAATAAATAAATAAGTAAATGGAATAAGCAGGAAGTACAACATCATTTCTCTTTGAAAGAATCTCTGTCAAAAGTCATGAAAGTCTTGGCAAAAAGCGAAAAAATTTCTGTCAAAAAGCAAACAAATTTTAGCAAAATGCGAAAAAATCTCTAACGAGCAAAGCAGAAAAATCATAACGAATCTTTGCAAATTTTTGCATTGAATGAATATGTGTCTTACAGCGAAATAATCTCCGAATTGAAGGAATCTCGAAAAAATTACTGCCCTTGCACGTGAATCTCTACAAAATATCAAGATGGTTACAGCAAAGCAGGAGCAAATATATCAAGACATACAAAAAGAGAAAGATTGAGCAGATTATAAAAGATAGCTTACCCAATGTAGCTCGCCAGCAATGTAGTTTGCCCATGGTCAAGGGCGAGCTCACCTAGCAGTGTAGTTCGTCCATGGTCAAGCTCACTTAGTGTAGCTCGCCCATGAGCTAGCTTGCCCAGTGTAGCAGTGTAGCTTGCACATGGTCAAGCTCACCCAGTGTAGCAGTGTAGCTTGTCCATGCACATGGTCAAGCTCACCTAGTGTAGATACCCAACACAGTCCGCCCATAGCACTTGCATGCAAAGCTCGTCTAACCACATATTGAATACCCATGCGAGACCCATTAACAAAAACAAGGAAAATACAAGATAATTTATTAAATAAGAATATATATTATTTGATGTCCAAGCAAAACAACCATTTAAAGCATATTAGTTTATTATTATTATGAGCTTTTTTACATTTTTGCATTCTTCAAATTTCAAAGCTCGGGGACAAGTGAAGAGGACCGGCTCAAAGCCAGTCAAACTCCAAGCCCACTATTTAATCGACAACGCGTCGCATTTTCAACAAGATAAAACGTCACCAACTCAGCTCCACAACTATTATAAATACTCAAAAAATGTAGTCTAAAAGGTAACTTGTCATAATTATATTTAGACTGAACTATCTATCTTATCACTTACTTATATTAACTTACGCATCAAATAATCATCATCGACTCACTACCAAGCTTGGCTTACTGCAGGTACATCTAACTTGAACATTTTTGGCATAAAAAATACTCTTTTGCAACTATCGTAAACACTTTGGAGAGATTCCCATACAATTCTTAGCAAAATTTTTGTAGAGATTCATTTAATGCAGAGGATATTTTACTGCAGAGATTTGTTGCTATTCTTCTGCTTTTGCCTATCATAGATATTTTTGTTTATTGCCACAACTTGGTTGCTTTTAGAATGAGATTTTTTCATTCCTTGGGGAAACTTCCATGACTTTTCACGGAGATTCTTTCAAAAGTAATGATGCCATACCTGGGCGAGCTTGACTATGCTCCTAGGCGTGCTTCATGTGCCTATTTTCTTCTATTTTTTTTGGTAAAAAAAAGAAAAAAAATTCGTGGGTTTGTAAAGTAGTTTCAAGAGAAAGGGAGACATTAGCTAACCCTTGTGAGCTTGCCCTTCAGTTTTTTCTTTTTGCTCATAGTGTATGTCATGATATTTTTCTGCTTTTGTTATAAATATCTGAGATTTGTGTGCGATTAATTACTACAGAAATTATCAAAGATTCGCTGCGAGGTTTCAAGAGAAAGGGAGACATTCATTATGGGCGAGCTAACCCTTGTGTGAGCTTGCCCTTCAGCTTTTTCTTTTATTGCGGTAGAGTGATAAAGTTGGTAGAGTGGTAATCATGTAAATATAGACGGTTAGCTGTCTGTATTTACATGATTACCACTCTACCGCAATATCTTTTTGCTCATAGTGTATGTGATGATGATATTTTTCTGCTTTTGTTATAAATATCTGAGATTCATGTGCGATTAATTACTACAAAAATTATCAGAGATTCACTGTGATTTTCTTGATTTTGCTTGATTGATTCAATGCAAAAATCCTCTCGGCAGAGATTTACTGCAATTTCCTTGCTGTGGTCTGTCAGAGATTTTTTCCCTTATTTGTTGTCTAAACTCACTTGCTTTTGCAAGGGTTGCTTTTACTAGTCTTGCTTTTGCCGGAGATTCCTTCAATGATGTTGTACTTGTTTGTTTGTTTTTTTTTTTTTTTTTTTTTTTTTTTTTCTGAACTCCTTTATAACCGCGCTACTCATTCACTTCCTTTTTCTCTTTCTTCCCTCTGATATCTTCTTTCTGCTGAGTAACTCATCTCTGCGTATCTTTTCCTTGCTAAACTTCGCTGCTCTTTCTTTCTCCTTTTTGCTTATATTGAAGGTAGCACTATTTTCTTGCTCTACCCTTTTTGTATTCTTGTCTTTCATCTAGTTATGGCTTTCGATAGTGAGAATTCTCAAATTGAGGAGATGTATAGCGAGACCATAGGTAGTTTTCCGGAGCCGAGCGATAGTGGTTGTAGCGAGGATGGGACTACCGAGGTAGAGGAGAAAGAAAGTTTTAGTGGGCATGATAGGTTATTTTATCTACATAAATTTAAAATTGTGTTTTAAAATTGAAGCCAAAGATTTTATTGGCACTTTGATCTTAATAATACAGTGTGAAAACTTATTTATTAAAGTAGTATAATTTAAAATTTATTTACGTAAATAATGTAATTTATAAAAATTTTAAAAAAAAAAAATGTGATAAGTGCGGGGGTCACCGGACAATCTGGGGCTCTCAAGATGCATACTGACTGGACACGTCGTGGGGCCACGACATGTTCCAATTTGTCATACGGCAACCTTGCAGGAGGTATTTCGATTTTCCCTTCTGCTCTTCTTCTTCGATTTCAATCCCTACTCTCGCTGGCTCTCTACCACTTCATGCTCTGTTTCTCTATTTCTTGGTTTCACTCACTCTACCTCCTCTATTTTAGTTTTTGTCTGTTTATTTGGTAATCCTGTTCTCTATAAATTGCATTCTCTTGTTATGAAAAATTTTAGGCATGTAATTGTTGCTCTGCTTCTTACCAGTTTTGCTGATTTCTGTCTTGTCCAGTAACATTGCTTCTTACCAGTAACATTGCTCTTGTTTATATCCACTTGGAACTGTTACCACCAAAGTTGAAATTCTTTAGATTTTTCTGTATTGGGAATTAATTAATAATTTGGATAAAGCCAAAAAAATTAACTATGAAAAATTTTAGAAACTAAGATAATTGACTTTTTTTTTTGGTCCAAACTCCACATATTATCACCAGAATACTAGAAGAGTCTAATCTGTTTCTTGTTTGTAACTGGCGAATCATTAATGTAAAAAATTTTAGAAACAGAGCATGAAGTGGGAGAGAGCCAGCGAGAGTAGAGATTGAAATCGAAGGAGAAGAGCAGAAGGGGAAATCGAAATACCTCCTGCAAGGTTTCCGTAAGACAAATTGGGACACGCTGTGGGCCCACGGCATGTCCAGTCAGCATGCGAGAGCCTTGCACACATCTTTTTTTTTTTAAAAAATTTTTATAAACTGTATTTTACGTAAATAAATTTTAAACTACACTATTTTGATAAATAAATTTTCACACGACATTATTAAGATCAAAGTGCTGATTTTATTTATCTTTTTTATCAATATGGTTCTTTTTTATCTATAGAGAGTGATGCCCATGGCATGAAGTAGACGATTGGGTTGGTGGTGTAGGCAATATGGGAGACAGGGTAGGTGAAGTGGTTGTTGATACCTGGTCGGCCTACCAAAACACGGATAAAGTGATTCAAGACTTGTCCAAATTTGACTGGGTCGAGAAACAAAAACTGGCGGTAAGAACTTTTGTGGATAATGAAGGAATATGGAGTCAAAGAATCTTAGGGCTAAATTGTATACATTCAGTTATATGGATTTTGGAGTTTCTTTCATTTCCAGTGTGGCCGCCAGTACCGCTGTTCGTGTCAGAGAATGGTGTAGTCTTGTTGCAGCAATTTGATGAATTTACATTATACAACCCAAAAGATAACACCTTTAAGTACTTTCAGATTAAGGGCTTGATTATTACTATAAGAGTTAAGTTGAGAGCCTAGTTTCACCCTTTTAATAAAATTCGGCCCCTGGGTTATCTTTTTTTGTTAGAAAAACCGCATCTTATGGTTAATGGCTGCATGCTGGCATGTTATTTTGACATTTCATGTAAAGAATTAAAAGCTCAGTTGTTTGGGAAGTTTTGGTGAAGCTTGAAGCGTTCCTCTGACTTCTTGGATTAGTATTTATTAGTGATAGTTGAATTAAAATCTAAGGGGTTGATTGTTGTTTTGGTTTTGATTATATTATAATACTACATACATGGAAATTTTATTCGCTATGTTTAAGAACGATTTGCTAATGAAGGTCAAAACTGAGTTGTATTATTAATATTATACAATAGGAATGAAACTGGGTTTTGTTTCCTCATGTTTTCTTGCTTCATACTTCGTACCTAGAAAAGGTGTAAACCACGGGAAATTGCATCTCAATTCAGAGATCAATGTACAGAGGTTGCTTAATTCTATGCTTTAATGACAGCCAAGCATCAGTAATTCAATGTCCTAGTTCATACTGTAACTGCTTTTTAACCTAAAGATGCTAGAGATTGACTTTGGCTATGCTTCCTTGGGAGGGAAAAAGAGGCTATTAACTTCCACATTTACATTGGGAAAACTTTCCATTCAACAATTTATGAATGCAAACCACTGCAAAGTGAACCTAGAAGATAAGTTAACAGATTTACCTTATGTCAAACCCCTCTCTTTTATAGATTATCTGTCTGGTTTGATTCTAGAGTCATCAGAAGAGATTGTTTTCCAAATGACTTTATTTTCTACAGTCAGGTTTTTCTTTTTCTGGTGCAAATATGCTTGTTCCTTGGAATAAGTGATTGAAGTGCATGATTAGATCAATAGAAACCTTCACACAAGAAGATTGAAAAAAAAAAAAAAAGAAGAGGAAGAAGAAGAAGAAAATATAGAAATGAAGGTGAAAGAAATATTATGAAGTGTGCCTCTGAAGTTCTCATTAAATTGTTGTAAGGCTAGCAATTGAGACTAGAATTGTGTATGAAAAACAAAATCACAAAACTTAGAAGGGCAATGTTCCGGTGAGATCGGAGGGAAATACCGTGAACTCTCGATTCTATTTTATTATTATAAATACATTAATGAGAACTAACCAGTGTCAGCAACCATTCTGAATCGATGGCTGGCAGGTATGTTCGAAGGAAGTGAATCAAAAAATATGAACTTGTAGCTATTGTAGCAAGAATAACAATATTTCAACCTTGTTAGTTATGACTTTTCAGTCTTTGGTTTCCTCTTCTGCAGCTGTTTCTTCTTATACTTTTCTTCTGCAGTGATCCAACTATAATCAGAGGAAAGCGTAAACAGGTCTTGAGTATCTTCATTCCCACCTGAACTAGAGTGACCATTATGGCCCTTCACCCACTGAAACCAAGAACCTGAGGAGGAGCTTGTCTCTGCAGGGTCATCTGAATCTGCTCCTGTAGGACTTGATGGTGCTGATGAGAACTCATCTACGGGCGGTAACTCTTCAAACTTTGTAAACGTAACAATTACTCTAACACTAGGAACAGCAGGGATGGCAACCTGAATTGACAAAGACAAGGAAATGAAATCATAAAATTCTAGTAATTTAAAAATCATGGTTATTTGTAGATCCCTTTCACTAGGCTACCCACCTCCTTGATTGGGGGCTTTTGGTGGTACCCAAAAGTTAAATTTAATGTTATTGTAAAGATTTTGAAAAATTATGTCACCAGTATAAATTAGAATAATTAACTCTTTATTTTATCAGATTCTTATTCCTTTATGTATAATAAAGAATTGAGAAAAATCTCAAGGAAGAGTATTTGATGAATTGAAGAAGGCTACTTTTACTCTATAAATTATAAGGAATTTGATAACTGTCATGTCATTCTATAAATTATAGAAAATAAATGCAAATTAAAGTCAATAAAAGCAACATCTGTTACCACTTCATAAGATTGTACCGAAGTACCATGGCAAGTAATTTAGTAGGGCTGCACCACCCACCGATAAGACTATGAACTTAAAGTTCTAGTGTCCCAGGTCTTATTTCAGCAAGACAAGAATTGGATAGATTTAAAGGTGGTTCTTAAATAGTATTAAGATGCCAATGGAGTAAGCTATAATATTCCAACCATCTAAACTCTTTGCTTGGTAAAAATGAAAATGTGTTAGGAATGCAAATGTAAGTGATGTGAGTGTTAAATAATATGGATTGTGGAAGTCCCACATTAAATAAAAAGAAAAAAGAAAAAATGTAGTATATAATATTGGAGTTAGCCCAAAACTCATGAGCTCAAACTTTTGGATTAAGTTGGTGCTTATTCAAGTATGTTATGCCACATGTTCACAGGTCTACACGAAAAATGTAGTCCTACATTGTAAGCTTTCACTTCTTCACCCCTCACTCTTAGTGTTCACTCCTATCAAGAAAGCCATTAGTCTCTAAAAGTAAAGTATGTAGTTTTCATAAACAAACCACTATTGGTCAAAAGAAACACATAGTAAATAGATCAACTGTCGTCTAGGGTCTTGATGACAAAGTTTGATAGCTTTTGTTCACAATTCAATCCTCAGAAAAGCATTACCATCAAGAAGGCTGAGATATCTACAGAGGAACTATACTCATAACTCATAAGAAGCAAAAGATGCTTCTGAAAAATTTTGAAGTTCTAAAGTTTGCAACTGTATAAAAATATTAAATTCTCATACACAATCTGCTCACAGAATTGAAATTTAGTGATTAGACATAAGCACTATTTTTAAAATTAACATGATGGAGAAAATCCAATAGCAGACATTTAGGCATTAAATCAAAATTTCATATGGATATCATCAGGCAAAGAAATAGGCTCCAAAAAATAAAAAATTATATGAATCTCATTCTTAAGGATTAAATTCTGGGCTCGTGGAAAATGTTCACTAAATATACTTTATAGCCAACAAGCATTAACAAGTGGATATCATGTTGCTTATAGGAACCTTCAGCCATAAACTTACCCAGTCAAGCAGTTAACCGTAGCATGGATTTCAAGACTTCCTTTCCAAATACATTCTTTTTTCAGGGTAGTATGAAAGAACATAATATCTGCTAGCAATCACAACAGGACATCATAACAAAAGCAGCATAAAGGAAACAATAAAGCAACTTTTTCCCTAGTGAGTAGTCCATCATTGGAAAGATTGAACAATTAAGTGAACTTGGTAATTGGAATTTCCAATGATCTATGCCCAAAATGTTGAGATTTCCAGTAAGCGTAAATCAAAGATGATGAAGAGTGCAAACCTTGACTGGAAAGGTTTCCTTTGGAAGTGTTGTTGTAAGGAGTTCTCTAAGACGACGAACTGCTTTAACTTTATCCGCAAGTATGTCAAGCAATGGCAGCAGTTCTTCAACTTTTAGCGGGTAGTTTTGAGAAAGCCAAAGAACAGGTCTCATTCCTCTCTTATGCTCAGTCTCCCCATTTCCATTGCTTTGGAAGCTACTGATAGAAGAATTCACAGAAGGTGTTTTGGTGTCTTTTCCCTTCTGGTGCTCCTTTTCTTTCTGCCCACCAGATTGTCCTTTCTTTTCTTTGTTTTCTCTAGTCTTATAACTACTCTCATCTACCTTATTCATGTCAAATGTATCCATCCTACGTGCAGCTTCCAATTGCTTTCTTTCATCCTCTGTCAACATGTTTTTCATCTCTTCAGACCCTTTTCCATTCTCATTGCAAGGGAACTTATAATCTGTTTTAGCTCCAGGAATAGATTTAGATTTGACCCATAAGAATACATTGTGCATATCATAAACCCTAGCTTTCCATGGCCCTACCATTTCTTTTCTCTCCTTTCGCCTCCATGTCATTTGGGGCTCAAGAACTGCCTGAGTCACATCAATACCAAACCTTAATGTTGGGTGCTGAGACTTTCTAGCCAATTTTTTCCGATAATCTTCTTCAGTCACTGAAGAACCAGCAGATGAAGCAATGATTACCTCCTTGTTTTTGTGTAAGACCATGCAGAGTGACCCAGGGGGTTTCTTCCCATCCTCTAAACCATCACCAAGGAAAAAAACACTCTGATCTGACCTCTTGATTCTTAAACCATCAAAACCTGACAAAGTCATATCTGCCCTCATATTTCCACCCCTCTTCCAAATTTTATAAGTATCTGAAGGGGCAATCCTTGAGATAAAAGGAATCACAGAACTCTCAAAATGGAATGTAATTTCCATGTAGAAGTCTCTCATCCGTCTCATGGTTGCTATATAGCGAGGCAACCTTCTATGCCATTTCTTATCAAACTGCTGCCAAGAATGCCGAATCATAATCATGGCGATTTTCTCATGTTTAGTGGCAATAGCTACTGAAAGAGGACTCCATCCTTCTTTATTCTTCAAGTTTTTACTTGCACCAGCAACCATAAGCATTTCAGTGGCTGTCTCATCACCTAGTTTTGCAGCCAAGTGAAGAGGGGTTTCACGATTTGGCACATCACGCCGATCAACCACGGAAGAGATTTTATCAGCTTTCTCTTCCTCAGCTATTGAAGCTGCCTCTGTGTGAATCTCATATGGGTTGGAAAATCGTGGGAGAACCTCAAGTATGGCCCTAAGACTAGAATAATCCTTCAATATTACGGCCTTGTGCACAGGACTATGAGCAAATGCTGAAACATTAATGCCTGCCATGCCTCAAGAGTACAAGGGACCAACCCCTACCAATTAATAATCACAAGGGCATCCTGATTCAATCATTCAACTCAACTAATTACTGTCAAATTGGAGCAGTAAATTCAACATATAAAACCTCTACAACAGGAATCCATGTAAAACACAAATGAAATTGACCCATTACAGTAACAAATTCACAAACGAAAATTAACCTAATTCCAGTAAACAAATTTTCCAAATGAAATTGCCCCAATTCCCATAACAACCAAATAGGACAATTAAACAGCAGAATAGAGAGAGCTGATAACCGTCATAATTATTTTTTTTTAAAAAAAAATCATGTGGGTTCAAAGTTCCAACCAAGCATTCAAAACGATAAAGAAATCACCTTTTCTCCTTCTAATTTTGTTCTGTTTTAGTTCCTCAGTGACCCTTCAAGGATCCAAGGTTGCACCCAAATAAGCTCAAGTTCTCAACGGCACCACCCTACCGTCTAGTTGGAAAAACCCAAAGAGAAAATAAGAGAGTTCCTTGTGATGCTAACCCAGATCAGAAAAGCCTAACAACATGCATGTGGTTGTGTTAAGCAAAATTCTAGGATGAAAAATTACATGAAAGAAGGAATGGGAAAAAATGTGAAGACAGGGGATTTGATAAAGAAAATAGCAAAAGGTAAAAATATTTGCTCAAATAGTAAAGAAATAATACCCACAAAAGAAATGAGAGGCAGATAAAGATATTTGGAAGTAAAACTAGAAAGATTGATATTGACCAAGTTTCAGGTCTCCCAAATTAAGCAAGAAAGAATGATGGGGTTGTGATAATGTCATGGTGTGAAGGGAAAAAAAGAGCAGGAGCTGTGATGGGAGTTGCAAAATTTTTAATTGGGGTTTCAAGTTTAACATTTTATATATTATGGAAGAGTATGATTTTGCTGTGGCGCGCCAAACTTGCTTGTTGGCCTCACCGGCTTGGTAACTGAATGCCAATTCTCAGCCACCCATAAAGCTCAAATTTGACAAAACAAAGGAAAATTTTGGGAAATTATTAAAGAGAAACTATTTGAACACATGTATAAAACTAAAAAAGACCTTATAGAAGTTGATTATGTTGACAGACATTCTTTACTTAGAAGGACCTAAGTATTGTTTAATTACGAGTCGCTCAAGTAGTTATTAACGACGTGATCCATAATCCAATCTTAATATACATGTTTCTTAATGGTATTATTAGCAAATGAAATGTTTGCATTTTTTTTTTATAATGGAATTTCCTAAAGTTGAATATAAATATTACATTCTAATGTAAATATTCAATATATGCCAATAAAAAAAAGGATCTAAGTACTTCTATGTTGAAAGAGATTATCATCTAATTGTAGAAAACTTTGGGTTATAATAAGATTGATTTGACAGAGAAAACTACTAAATCACGATGTTCTACAACGTTGAAAAAATAAAATTATAATTGACTACCACGTTAGGGCATATGAGAAACATTTCCTACTTGTAGGCTTTCCTAGCTATTATGCAATAAGTCCATAATTATTTGATTTTATGAAGTAAATCAGTGTACCATTATTAAAAATATATAATTTATTGTCACGGCTATGGTCACTTCCTCCCTTGTACGTGTAGAATGATCAAAGTCCGANGTTTGTAATTTGTCCCAAGAACTTTTATTTGTATTATTTGTAATATCTCTTACCGTATGATCATAGTGAAATAATAAAAAAAAAAAAATAAGTTAGCGACAAATAGAGAAGATATAGTAAGAAAAGCTTACAAATTACTAAAACGAAACTTGATAGTGTTTAAATATCCTTATTTGTCATCACTAATAAATATTTATGAGTTGTTTGATATAAGATGAAAAGTAAAATATTTGCATAAACAGGTGAAATTTTATAATATTATTTACCATATTTTAGGGTTGTAGTGTTACCTACTCCTTTGATTGGAGTGTTCTAGTGAGACTCACATGTTGAATTTAGTGTCATTTAAAGATTTTAAAAATAATTAG
This sequence comes from Cercis canadensis, assembly GCA_003255065.1. NCBI lineage: Eukaryota > Viridiplantae > Streptophyta > Magnoliopsida > Fabales > Fabaceae > Cercis > Cercis canadensis. The sequence goes on along the minus strand of QAOA01008251.1, from coordinate 427,608 downwards.
TTTTTCATAAAATAAATAAGTAGAGCAATACAGGAAAAGTACCAAAAAATATTTAAAAAAATGTAAACCAATAATTTTGGAAAAAGTCTAAAAAATCCCTTCAACTATGTTTTATGTGCGGTTTACCCCCAAAACTTAAAAAACATATGAAAGACTTCCTTGAACTTTTAAAATGTGTGATTTCCCCCAAGATCCTAACATCCGTCCATTAATAGACAGAAAGGAGCACGTGTCATGCATGTGATGTGATTAATCTGGGTCCTAGTGCAATTTATAGGGGTATAAATGAAAATAAATTTATAAAAGTAGGGTCAAAAAGTAATATTCAAAATTTTTTAGGGTCAAACAATAATATTCAAAATTTATCATCTTCAACCTCCAACAAATCTCCATTTCCAGAAGTTGGTCTATTTTCAAATCCATTCAGGTTCTCTTCATATCTCTTTCATTTCTCAACTAAAATTTGCAAATTGCATATCAATTTAAAGCTTGTGAAATTTACAACGATATTATGCTATTAGTTTTAAGATTGAAGCTTAAAATGAAACACGAAAAGTGAGAGGCAGCAGCAACAACGGTACCCCTTCTTCCTCGGGTTCATGAAGGCTTGATCTCAGAAAAGGCCCAACAATAGCTTTGAAATCTTTAGAGAATTGAAACCTCCAAGGTTATGCTTCTAATCCCTTCTTCTAACTCTCTATTCGATCTTCCAATCCCTTCTTCTGTCCATTAATGGACAGACGTAAGGGTTTTGAGGGTAAAACGCACATTTTAAAAGTTCAAGGAAGTATTTTNATTTTTAGGGTCAAACAATAATATTCAAAATTTATCATCTTCAACCTCCAACAAATCTCCATTTCCAGAAGTTGGTCTATTTTCAAATCCATTCACGTTCTCTTCATATCTCTTTCATTTCTCAACTAAAATTTGCAAATTGCATATCAATTTAAAGCTTGTGAAACTTACAACAATATTATGCTATTAGTTTTAAGATTGAAGCTCAAAATGAAACACGAAAAGTGAGAGGCAGCAGCAACAACGGTACCCCTTCTTCCTCGGGTTCATGAAGGCTTGATCTCAGAAAAGGCCCAACAATAGCTTCGAAATCTTTAGAGAATTGAAACCTCCGAGGTTATGCTTCTAATCCCTTCTTCTAACTCTCTATTCGATCTTCCAATCCCTTCTTCTGTCCATTAATGGACAGACGTAAGAGTTTTGAGGGTAAAACGCACATTTTAAAAGTTCAAGGAAGTATTTTCAACGTTTTTGAAGTTTTTGGGGTAAATCGCACATAGGGTATAGTTGAAGGGGTTTTTTGGACTTTTTCCTAATTTTTTTTATACAATTAAAATTAAACTCAAATTTTATCAATTATTTTGAAATTTAATACACATTGAGTGACTCGATTTTTTAAGATATTTGTCATAACACTAATTTTGAAATGTGAGTCCTACCAAAACGAATTTTAATCTACTGAGAGTATAAAAGAATTTTACACCATTACTCAACCTCATGTTGCCATGTATACATAAAAAAAATGTTAAAATCAATATTTTACTTACTTTAATGATGTGCCTTGTTTTTATTTAATAATAATATATACAATTTTGCACTAATAGTGATTCAAATTTAAACTCTATACTCAATTCAAAAACAAATAAAATAAAATAAAATTGGTGAATATGCAAAAGGACATACATACCCGGGACATATCCCTTACCCATGCTGAAGTGTAAAGGTACTTCGAGACAAAAAGCCAGGACTGATGCACGGATGTATAGACCTCTCCAGCATGTCTTCACAGCTTGAGGAACACAGTTGCTCTAGGAACCTGGTACTGGATAAGGTACGATTCTCTCTTCCATGAAGCATCTATTCATATGATCCAACAAACACTTAGCAAATCGATTTTGGCATCCCACATTCCGAGGTCCTTGGCAAACCCTAACACCTCCATTAACACACTTATGCATGCTTACTGCAAGATCTTGAGCATCCTCAGACTCAGAGTCAAGATGGCCAATATTTAGGTTAGGTTTAAGAGTAATGGCTTGGGCAACTTGACTTTGAACTGCTGCTAATATTAGCACTACCAGCAATAATAGGAACTAGGATGATCACTGTGATCCTCTCCATTGTGTTTCTCTATTGTGTGTGTGTTTCACTGTTCACCTAATAATAAGTTGGTGGCAACTGAAAACTTAAAGATTGGACCAAACATGTATAGAACAATTAAAGGTAACTTCATAGGTTAGTCCTCAACATATCTAGAAAGTAATGGGACAACCCAAAGTGCTTGATGAGTGAATTTTATATCCATGAATTAGATATCATCAACTTGGTATTTAGTTAATTTTTGAGTTGTTTAACGGTTTTATTCTTGTGGTTTTGTGTTTATTTTGTAGGAAATACAATTATTGCATTCGGGAATGATTCAAACATGTTTAAGGGCTAAAAATACGAGAATTTGGTGTCCTAGCTAAGGCCTGGGCGCCTAGAAGCCCAACTTGCTGTTGCTGGCAGAGATGGCAGGGCCAAGGTGACCGGATACTGCCCTGGACATGATTTTGTATGGTTTTCTTGCTTCTCATAGGTTTTTGACCCTAAAATGTTTTCTAATGTATTTAGACTTCATAGGAACTATAAATAGGTGATTTTAGGACTAGAAGGGTTCCCAATTTAGTTCCCACTCATTCCAAATATTGAGAGAGCAAGAGAAAAGATTGAAGGCTTGGAGTTAGAGATGCGGCAAGAGTTCTTCATCACCACGAGTTTTTCTTCCCTTTTTCTTCTTGAATCTTATTTAGAATTTGTGTTAGCATGTTTTTATCTTTCATTATGAACTAATTTCATTTTCTAGAACTACGATGTAGCCTAACTATAATGTTTTGATTTTCTCCTAAGAATTTAATCTAAAAATTGTCTTTTCCTAATTGAGTATTCATCTTTGTTCTTAATGCCTCTAATTGTCTGATTACCAATCAGTTGTTAGGTTAATCTTAATGAGACCAAAAGGGAGATTTATGTGTCTTAGTTCATTGGGATAAATATCATGGGTTGCATATAGGATAGGAATATACTTCCATGACCTATGTAGTCAATTAAAGAAATCCATAGAATTAAATGAATTTCTGGTTATTCGTAATTCACATAATAATATAGTGGGTTCATAACTAGGGATATTTTTATTAGACATTAGGAGAGGCTAATGAATAAGTTAGGGAATCTCGGTTAGCAATTAGAAAGATAATTCTAGATTAAGAAAATAATGAATGAAAATCGAGATTAGTTATGGTGAAATCGGAAACCCTAAGTTTTTCTCTCTTCAATAGCGAGAATTGAATCTAAGCTTTATAATCTAAGTGCTTCAATATTTACTATCTAAACCAACTCCCGTTAGCATATTTCATGTTTCTATCATCAAAGAATTACACTTATTTAATTATTTTGGCATTCAAAATCGTCTAATAAGGGTGTAACTGATGTATGCATATGGCTATTATTATTAAACGGATATTGTCCAATTATCTTAGCTAAAAACGCTTTTTAAATATTACAAAGACTAATAATTATAGATGTCAAAACCAGGAAACCTAATTGTATTTCAAATTTCTATCATCAAAGATTGGAAGCAAAACTATAAATATAATCAGCAATGGTAGACACAAATTCCCTTGATTATCTCTAAGCTTTCCATCTACACTGAAAAAGAAAAAAGAAATTGTTTTAGTTTCAAAACATTAGCTTAATTTAAGCATCTTTACTTATGGAGGTTCTCACAATTTCACAGTAGAGAGGTTAGTCAAAGGTGGCAATACTAACCTTAATTCCAAATAAGCTACATGTTTGCTTCACTGCTTTCATTTGGACGAGTGTAGGCAACATTTCGAGTTTTAGATCTTTTAGCCCTGCGACTAATGGAAAGAAAACATAAGTAGTTTAGCATGTTAATGATAAACTTTTCGGATAGATGAATCATGAATTAAAAGAGGCATCCTAGTTACATAACTTCAGAAAAAATATCAAACTTCGGAATACTAAACCATGTCCCTGGACAATATAAAGCACAAAAACAATCCCATGTTACTCAAGCAAAAGCTCAAACTTCAAAGTCTCAAGAACAATGCACTTTGACCATGACAACTTATCTCACCTTAAGGAAATGCAGTCCTCAATTTCATGCTTCTGGTCATCACCATAAACAAACCATCTTTCATCAGAGTTAGCTTCATCCGAAGGTTTGACATCTGTGCATGGTGTTCTTTCAAAAATTAAAATGAGTTGTATACAAAGACAACAACGGTCAACTATTAGAAAAAAATAAAAAATTTGTTATATAGGAGCGCAATGCACTGGAGAAGGGGGGAAGTATATGACAGTAATAGAAACTAGAGGAGGTGCCACTAAACCCATAAGTCATTGGCAGAAAAAAAAAAAAAAATTACCTTGCAGTAATAAAACTTCTTCAGAGAAACATTTAAGTTTCCAAATTTTTGTACCAGATGAATCAATAAATATGGGGTCAGTTCTAAGGGTTTCTGGTCTTTGCTTCCCTATAAAATTATAAGCAAAAAAGCCAATCATCAGAATGAAATAATGTAATTATCAATAGAAAGAGGATCTTTAGGCATGAAATATGTAAAGTTTTATGCAGTAACAGAAATTCTTAAATTCCACAACATACTTTTTGGAACCTTGCCCTTTGCCNCAAGTTTCCAAATTTTTTTACCAGATGAATCAATAAATATGGGGTCAGTTCTAAGGGTTTCTGGTCTTTGCTTCCCTACAAAATTATAAGCTAAAAAGCCAATCATCAGAATGAAATAATGTAATTATCAATAGAAAGAAGATCTTTAGGCATGAAATATGTAAAGTTTTATGCAGTAACAGAAATTCTTAAATTCCACAACATACTTTTTGGAACCTTGCCCTTTGCCACAAGCATCTCAATCTTGAACTTGTTTCAGTTTATCTTCTATCTATGAAATAAGAGCTTCGTGCCTTAAAATTGAATCAGGATCATATTTTCTCTCGCAAGCATCTCATCATGAAGTTGCTTCTCGTTCTGAAGTTCCTGTTGAAGATCTTTTATCTGTAGATAAAATGTGAACCAAATTAGGAATGCACGGAAAGTAGAGCAGTATTATCGAAAGCATGCTCCACCACTTAATTTATTACCTTTTTCTTCGCTGCAGAAAACTGTTTTCTTGCTTCTTTTCCTCTTTCAGCAAAATTCAAATATTCTTCATCAATGTAATTAATTATTTTCCTCAAAGGATAATATGCATTAGTTTCTAATTACTATAACCTAAAAATAAAAACTACTTAAAAAACAAGGATTATTTCCTTGTTGAACTCTAATTATTTACTGCGTGTTTAAACATTCATCACAAATAAACTTCAGTATTTGAAGCTTCTTCGAGAATTCTAAATTCTGGTACACATTGTTGCTTTCACAAAGAACATCTAACTGCAACTCTTCTGATTCAAGAATAGGTTCGGAGATTGAATTCCACAGAGATTTCAACCAAGAGTTCGCTCCATCAGTTGTATCTAAGCGTAAAGACCTTCACCAAAGTGATCCACAGGATCAAGGTTTTCATGAAATATATAGGATTGTAAGACTTTTGACGTGAAACTGAATGATTTTCATATTTATTGAATCAAGCTAAAATATAGTAAGATAGTAAGACTTACGCATTTATTGAATCAGTGCGTATGAAAATCAACATTTTGACGTGAAACTGAATGATTTTTCCATAGTGCGTATTTTGTTCGTGCACTAATTCTTGGAGTACAGCTTCAGGTTCTCCTTCATTTACATCAAGAACCTGATGATAAATAGGAAAAAAAAAAAAAAAGTGAAAACAGTTAAGTGGTGCAGAAATTTCTACAAGAAAAACAAGAATTAATTCAGTCTTGTAGAAGATCATGCATCCACAGAAAATAAATTTGACTACTACGTGAAAGGGTTACCTCTTGGAAAACTGAACAAAACTCCAGAAACTGTAATGCATGGCCAACGTCTTCAGGCGGCAATTCAATGTCCAATATATTTGTTAACATAGTCCCCTCAGGGAAAGGAAGGACTTTCTCTGAATCTGTGGTTGTCTGGCACAAGACACCAGCATGAATATTATCAGCATTTGGAGTATGCACAAGCTCCTGCAGGAAGTAAGAATTACAAACATCAATCAGAACTAGAATGATCAGGAAATTCAGCATCAACATGAAGCAATATTGGATCTGCCAAGAACTAAGATATAAATATATAAGAGTATAAAACCTGGTCTAGATCAGTTACTGGAATTTTAGGTGCAATGTCTCCAGCATCAGAAATCAAATTATCAGGAGATTCAGGACCAACCACATGCTCCTGTGGAGTATGAATTGCATACGCGAAAAATGAGCGTCATTAACTAGCTAATATATGTAAATTTTATCAACCAAACCAAGGAAATTTAGGGAAGGCTATGGGGAAGACATTAGCTCACCCTTTTTGATGTAGGATCCTCTGTGACGGCCCCAAGCATATCTGACACACAGGAATAACCTTTATCCTTGGCCGCATTAATTTGTCTTCCAGTAGGTTGACAACCTCTTTTTTTCCTAGAAGTTCATTTTTTTTCAGAATAACCAAAACACAAACAATGTATATCAAAATTTTGTTTTTGGCCTTGAATGTATATCAAAATACAACAACATAAATTTACCAAAAAAAAGAAAAAAAAAATACAACACGACTTGAATCATTGAAAACTCACCGGCAACAACTGCAATTGCAGTTGCCTCTGCACTTAGGACATTTCCAGTCATCTAACTTTTCCTTCTCTTCCGCGTCCTCTCCGTATCTAATTTAACACAAAATGAAATGTTAGCGGGGGAAAACTTACATAATATTCTACAGTTACAAACTCAAAAGATTTTGAAATAACATGGTTTATATCAGAGAATTTTACCTATTCTTGAGGCAACTTCGACAGAATTTCATGAGGCAAGTCTTCCCTTTATCTTTAACATTCTTACAGCTAGCAGCAACGTTCTTTATTTTTTGACGGCACTTTAACATGAAATCAAAACAACAAAGAAATATATATTATAAAAATGAAGATGTTTAGATTGAGATAAACCAACAAAAAAGCTTTTTTCCACCATTTGTGTTTTTTTTCAAGATTGATATTAAGATACCTATTGGTGTACCTTCATGGTACTGGAGCCAACTATGCCAAGAAGAAGAACTACCTAGGTTCTTCCCAACCTCGCCTCTCCCAAAACACCAACACTGCCAATATAAATTCCTCTACCCGACGCTCTCAAGGATCCTCCAACAGCACCCTTGTCTGTCAATATTGTGACAAACGTGGCCATAGTGCTAAAGATTGCTATAAATCAAGGGGTATCCCCCTAAAGCTGCCGCACCAGTTGCTCATATGGCCATGGCGTCACCTACCAGCTTCAACAATCATTGGCTCATGGATTCAGGAGCTTCCCACCATGTAACCAATGATTTTGCTAATTTGTCAATTAAGGCCGACTGAGGGTCAAGACCAACTCACAATTGCTGATGGTACAGGTTTGGCAATTTCACACAAGGGTTCCACCATATTACCTACTTTTTCTACCCCTTTACAGTTGTCTAATCTTTTGTGTTCCCTTTGTTGAACAAAATTTAATTTCAATTTCCGAATTATGTAAACATAACAATGTCTCAATTGAGCTCTTTCCTTTGAGGTAAAGGCATTGAGCACGGGGAAGTTCTTCTTCGTGGTCGGAATGAGGACAACGTCTAGAAACTCCCCATTACAACTCGCCACTCACCTCAAGCTTCGCTTGCCACTATCAAACCTACCATGGCTCAATGGCACTCTCGGCTTGCTCATCCAGCCTCTAGAATTATTTCGCAAGTCATTGCCTCCAATGGTTTATCTGTTTCTAGTACTAAGCAAGTTCCATGTATTCCATGTTATTCCAATAAAAGTCATAAATTACCATTTTCCAATTCCAATAAATGTCCACTTGATGTATTATATGCGGACGTGTGCATGGGTTCTTGCTCCAATTCAATCAATTGACAACTTTTGATTCTATATTGTTTTTATTGATCAATTTTCCATATACATTTGTCTATATCCTCTTAAACACAAATCAGATATCTCTAATATATTTCCCACCTTCAAAGCTCTAGTTGAAAACAAGTTCAATACTAAAATTAAAACACTCTACACAAATAATGGCCGTGAATTTTTAAAAATCAGAACCTTCTTGACTGATCATGGAATCTCTCATTTCACCACACCCCTACACACACATGAGCATAATGGTGTTTCTAAAAGAAAACATCGCCACTTGGTTGAAACAGCCAAGTGACTTCTTCATCACGCCTCCTTGCCCCATGATTTTTGGTCATATGCTCTTCAAACAGCAGAGGCTTCCCATGCCCTTTCTGAATATGTGTAATCCCTATACCACCTTGTTTGGCTTCACTCCAAACTACTCTAAACTCAAAACCTTTGGATGTCTATGCTTTCCTTGGCTTAAGCCTTATTCCCAATCAAAGCTTGACCAACGCTCTCATCCATGTGTTTTTCTGGGATACTCACCGACCCAAAGTGCTTATCTATGTTACAATCCAAACACCAATAGACTTCACCCAAATAGACATGTGCAATTTGTGGAAAATATCTTTCTATACTCCCAGTTAAATTCAAATTCTAACTCTTTATCCTCTACTCTTGTAACTTACCACCTAGGTTCCTTGATGCCTCACCCACTTTCAAAGTCCATGCTACATCAAACTCTTCTAACCCTCTCTCTAACACCCATTCAAATTCAACTATTCCCTTGCCTAATCCAGCACCTCCTCACTCTCTCAATCTTAATCAAATTCAAATGCTCTCTTGACTTCATCCAACCCCTAACACTACTCCCAACCCTAACCCTAACCCTAACCGCCCCCTAATTTTCTCTCCTCTTCCCCATCACGTGACTCCTATCCATCACATTTTCCCTCAACCCCACGTTCTCCAACCTCTGTGGATGCCTCACATAGCACTACATTAGAGCATCCCCTTGCTAAGCACACTCTCCACAACCCACTCACCCCATGGTTACTCGCTTCAAAGCCGAGATTTTCAAATCCAAAAAGGCCTTCACTGTCTGTAAGTATCCCTTACCTTCACCAATGGAACTCACGTATGTGTCTCAAGCTCTAAAATCCCCAAAATGGAAGTAAGCCATGTCTGATGAGTTCAATATGCCTTACTCAAGAATGGTACATGGGACCTTGTTTCCTCTAAACCTCACTACAATGTTGTCGGCAATAAATGAGTTGTTCGCATCAAATGCAATCCTAATGGAAGTATTACACACCACAAGGCTCGTCTTGTCACAAAGGGCTTCCACCAATGACCAATACTTGATTTCTATGACAGCTTCAGCCCGGTGGTAAAACCTCAAACCATAAAGCTAGTCCTTTGTCTTGCTCTCTCACAAGGTTGGCATCTTTGTCAAATAGATGTCAACAATGCTTTTCTCCATGGTACAATATTTGAAGAAGTCTACATGGCTCAACCCCTTGGGTTTCATCATCCTACCTTACCAAACTATGTTTGTAAGTTGAAAAAGGCAATGTTTGGTCTCAAACAAGCACCAAGGGCATGATACCAAGCTTTGAAAAATTTCTTGCTAGATTTTGGTTTTCTTAACTCTAGATTTGAACATCCTTATTTATCTATAGAAAAAGCTCCATAGTGGCCTATTTCCTTGTTTATGTAGATGATCTTTTATTAACATGGAACAATCAAGCCTTTCTATAGAGGTTTCAACATGATCTTGCACAACAATTTTCACTTAAGGATCGTGGCGGCCCCAGTTATGTTCTTAGAGTCAAAATTATTCCTACATCAAATGGCCTTTTTCTCACACAACACAAGTATGTGTGTGATATTCTTGACAAAGCCTCCACGCAAGGTGCACGTCCATTCAACACCCCTATGGCTACCAACTGCACTCTTGTTCCCATTATTGATGCCTCCACATGTGATATCAAGCTCTATTGGTGTCACACGCAGACATCGCCTTCTCTATCTATAAACTTGCTCAACATATGCAAGTCCCACAAGATCATCACTTCCAACCCCTAAAGCATGTTCTTCGCTACCTCAAGTCCATTGTTGATAATGGTATACATCTACAATGGGATAAATCTCTTCATCTCACTGGCTTCTGTGATGCAGATTAGGCATGTGACCATGCTAATAGAAAATCCACATGAACTTACATTGCATATCTCGGTTCTAACCCTATCTCTTGGGCCTCTTGTAAACAAGCCTCTCTTGCTCGGTCCTCTACTGAAGTCGAGTACAGGACTATTGCTTCCATTGCTGCTGAAATCTTATGGGTGATTCATCTACTTAGATAATATTGGTGCAACATACCTCTGCGCAAATCCAATCTTTCACTCTCGTATGAAGCACCTTGCCATTGATAACCATTTTCTTTGACTTGGTGGCTAACTGCACTCTACAAGTCTCTCATGTTCCCTCCAGTCACAACTGGGCAGATTTACTCACTAAACCACTCTCGGGCCCTCGGTACACCATTCTCAAATCCAAGATTGGTGTCATTCCTTCATCCACTATCTTGCAAGGGTGTATTGGTATTGTAACCACTTCAAATTAAAAATTCAAGTGGTTACAACAGCTGCAACCGACCACCTCTCTCATAGTATTTTGTTATGTTTGTTATACTGTCAAATGTAGGCTGCCACATAGGATTCTGTTCAAATATATACAATCTTATCTTGTAAATCCTAGAATCTCTTTCTGTATATAAGTGAACACTATTAATGAAATACATAAGACATTTTCCACATTTCTTATTGTTCTTATAATACCTAAATTCAGATTTGTTGTTTGCATTGATTACCCACTATTGATCACACTCAAAGAAGGTAAAGTAAAAAAGAAATGAAATGGGTATTAGAAAATTCAATAAAAAAAAAAAAACTACCTGGTGACAAGTTTTTCCGTTTCCTCTTACTCGCTCTGCTCTTTGCTCGTTGTTTTCGACCTCACTCCTCCGAGCAGCGACTTCAGTGTCGATGATGGCTGACATTGAGGGAATCGATTCCATTGGTTTGAACTGTTTGAAGCGCAGAACTTAAAAAATCTCTGTGACACAGAAAGTGAGCGTTTTTTTGCAAGAAGTCTAGTAGGATATTAATATACAGACAGCTAGCTAGTTGTTTTGAATAATCTTGTGTGAGTTGTGTCACATAGAATATGTCATTGGTCCAGGGGGCCATATGCTGCTGAATTTACCTAACACTTGGTAATAAGATTGGAAAGAGATAATAATTACCAAAGAAACGGAAACTCTTAATGGAGACAGATATTTGTAGTTAAATTATATATGAAACAGTTATTATATGCATTCTACTTACCTATTTTATCAATTTGAAAAAGCATTTAATTTTGATTCACTGAGAGAAAAAATTGTTGAAATTCATTTATTGTTTGTTAAAATCTTAGTAATTTGAATGATGTAGCACCATATTATTTGATGATAGTGTAAAATAGTTTTACAGAAACAGTGAATTAAATTTTAACTCTTTGAAAAACAAGATATCATTATTTCAATATTTCCCCTAATTTACGAAGTTGATACAAAAAAATAAAATAAAAATAAAACAAAATCTGTTATTGATTACACTTTAATAAAATAGATTATGTACCTATACACATTCTTATGTTGGATTCGTTGTATTTTTCATAAACACTCATCATAACTTACTTTTTCTAAAGTAATAAATCCAAAACATGGACTTGAACTTGTTTTCAAAATGAGGGTCAAAAAGTGCTTTTTCACACAAAATTACAGAGGTAGGTGCTTCGACTCATCGGGGCCCCTAAAGCAGGAATGGTTTGCCTTATGTTTGATAAGTTTGACTCCATCCAAAAGTTGGGGTTAGACTCTTGTTTTTGAGTTACCCAAAAAAAAAGATTCAAGTTACAATTTGAATCTATAATCTCTACCAAAATACTCTTACTTATAATCTAGGAACTTTAACTTTTTTATTTTGTATCGTCAAAAAAACTATNCTTTTTTATTTTGTATTGTCAAAAAAACTATCACTCGTCAATATAATGAAACTCATTAAATTTATGTATACAACAAGTGGAATAAATTTATAAATATATATATTTTTGACATTTTTCCAATAAATCATTCATAAAATACATGTATACTTCATAGTCTATGCTTCTAACAATAAATTAAATGAACATAATTACAGTATGGAATGTGCTGCATAAAATAAGTAGATGAGTATATATTCAAATATAAAGAATATAATTTAAATTGATAAAGATTGTGCATTTAAAGTGTAATTAATTAATTAATTTTATTTCTTAGTAGGTAAATAACATTTGCATAATTTGAATCAGGGAAGAGGGTAAATAAACTAATCTTATAACTGAGATCACACTCAGTTGAGTTAGAGCTCACTCAATTAATTAATTAAATTATTCTTAATTTAATTTTGCATCGTAGATTCCTCTATTTTACTACATAAGAGAAAAGGAAATTTTTTATGAGTATTTGTCAAAAGTAGAATAAATAAAATATAAAATATTTTTTGCAAAATCATACCGATTTTGTTAAAGTGTTTTTAATTAATTTGTTAAATAACAGATTTTTGTTATTTGTTTTCATATCAAAATCGACAAAGTAGGCTACTTCAAAAGAAATTGATTATGGAAAATTATTATAAAATTTTAACAATGCCCTTTTCTCAAATTGAAAATTTTGAGGTAAATTTTATTAAAGTGGAATACAGATAATTACAGTTCAAATGTATAGTACACATTTATTTCCTTGAAGGATTTCTATACCTTTGGTAGTGATTATCTTCTTTTAAATCTTATCTTCTTATTACCAAGTGTTAGGTGAATTCAATAGAATATGGTCACCTGGATCAGCGGTATATTCTGTGTCACAAAGACTATTCAAAGCCACTAGCTGCTTCTGTATATAAATGGATTACGTTTCAAGCAAAAAGTTCACTGTCTCTGTTTGTAAGAGAGATTTGTTTGCTTGTAGCACTTCAAGCTCTCTGTTGTTTATGAACAAATCACTTCAAGTTTACTGCTCTCTTTATCACTGAAGTCGCTGCGCAGAGGAGTGAGGTTGGCAATAAGGAGCAAAAGGGAAAGCGAGTAAGAGGAAACGGCCAAACTTGTCACCAGGTAGGTTTTTCTTATTGAATTTCTTATACATATTTCATTTTCTTCTTTACTTTACCTTCTTCGAATGAAATCAATTGGGTAATCAATGAAAAGAAAAAAAAAATCTGAATTTGGGTATCTTAATATTACCGGGGAAAAGACAAAAAAGGGGGAATAAGTTTCTTCATAGGTTTATATGAATCTAAATTTGATTCAATCTGCATCTTCATTTTTATATTGTTTTGATTTCATCTTGAAGTGCCAAAAACAAAAAAAGATGTTGCAGCTACCTGTAATATTGTGAAAGAAACAGGCAAGACTTCAACCATGAAGTTTGTCAGAGCAGCCTCAACAAGAGGTAAAATTTTCTAATATCAACCATGTTATTTAAGTATTATATATGTTCTTTTAGGCGGACATTTCATTTTGTATTGACTTTAGATATGGAGAGAATGCAGAAAAGAAGGACAAGTTGAATGGTTGGAAATGTCCAGAGGCCTCGTTGCGAGTAAGTTTTAAATGATTTAAATTGTGTTTTTCATGTATTGGTAATTCATCTCTGAGGAAAAGAAGTTTCCCACCTATTGCTCGGAAAACTGAAACAACGAGGGCTAAAAGTTATTCCTCGTTGTTTCAGTTTTCCGACCAATAGGTTGGAAACCTCTTTACCTCAAATGAATTACCAATACATGAAGAAGACAACTTGAATCATTTAAAACTTACTCGCAAAAACTGCAATTGCATTCGCCTCTGAACATTTACATTCATTCAACTTGTCCTTCTCTTGTGCATTCTCTCCATATTTAAGTCAACACAAAATGAAATGTCCACATGAAAGAACATATCTAATACTCTTGAATAACTTGGTTGATATTAGAAAATTTTACCTGTTGTTGAGGCTGTTCCGACAAAGTTCATGGTGCAAGTCTTGCCTGTTTCTTTCACAATCTTACATGTAGCTGCAACATCTTTGATTTGTTGATGGCACTTCAAGATGAAACCAAAACAATATAAAAATGAAGATGAAGATTGATTCAAATTTAGATTCGTATAAACCTACGAAGAAACTTATTCCACCAATTTTGTCTTTTCCCCAGTGATATTAAGATACCCAAATTCAGTTTTTTTTTTTTTGTTTCCATTGATTACCCAAATGATCTCACTCGAAGGTAAAGTAAAGAAGAAAATGAAATGTATATAAGAAATTCAATAAGAAAAACCTACCTGGTGACAAGTTTGGCCGTTTCCTCTTACTCGCTTTGCCTTTTGCCCCTTGTTGCCAACCTCACTCCTCTGCACAGCGACTTCAGTATTTATGATGGCTGAGTGATATGTTCTTTTTATGTCATTAAGTTCCATGTTTTATCAATGGATTCTTACTTAGATTCGAGCACAATTTGCTTTAAACATGGTACTTAACCTCAATATTTGTGTTATCAGGTTTTTGACACTGTTTCTGTATTTTGGGTATATTTTTAGTTCTGGATGTCTAAAAATGGTGAATTTTACCTTGTAGGAAAGCTAAGAGGATTATCTACAACTTTCATTCAGATCTCCAAGGCTAATTCGGACATTCAGTGGGTCAAATTTAACCCAGAAATCAGAACCGATATCCTGGAATCGGGTCTGGACCTTTATGAAGAGATTTGGGCATAACTTACTCATCTTAAGTCCAAATTAAGTGATTTCGGTGGCTAATTAATCCTAAGAGGCAAAGGAATCAAAAGCAATTGAAGTCTATACAAGGGACACGGCCAAGACACGGCCGTGTCCATGCCCGTGTTCGAGGTCCAGAGAGCATCTTAAGAACACGCCTAGCCACCATAAGTGAACACGGCCGTGTTTGGGCCGTGTTTGAGCTTCTAAAAGGTGAAACCCTAGATTTAGAATTGTATTTATATGCATCTAAGAGGGGAAAGAAGAGAGCTCCGTCTTTTGGACATCANATGTATTGGTAATTCATCTCTGAGGAAAAGAAGTTTCCCACCTATTGCTCGGAAAACTGAAACAACGAGGGCTAAAAGTTATTCCTCGTTGTTTCAGTTTTCCGACCAATAGGTTGGAAACCTCTTTACCTCAAATGAATTACCAATACATGAAGAAGACAACTTGAATCATTTAAAACTTACTCGCAAAAACTGCAATTGCATTCGCCTCTGAACATTTACATTCATTCAACTTGTCCTTCTCTTGTGCATTCTCTCCATATTTAAGTCAACACAAAATGAAATGTCCACATGAAAGAACATATCTAATACTCTTGAATAACTTGGTTGATATTAGAAAATTTTACCTGTTGTTGAGGCTGTTCCGACAAAGTTCATGGTGCAAGTCTTGCCTGTTTCTTTCACAATCTTACATGTAGCTGCAACATCTTTGATTTGTTGATGGCACTTCAAGATGAAACCAAAACAATATAAAAATGAAGATGAAGATTGATTCAAATTTAGATTCGTATAAACCTACGAAGAAACTTATTCCACCAATTTTGTCTTTTCCCCAGTGATATTAAGATACCCAAATTCAGTTTTTTTTTTTTTGTTTCCATTGATTACCCAAATGATCTCACTCGAAGGTAAAGTAAAGAAGAAAATGAAATGTATATAAGAAATTCAATAAGAAAAACCTACCTGGTGACAAGTTTGGCCGTTTCCTCTTACTCGCTTTGCCTTTTGCCCCTTGTTGCCAACCTCACTCCTCTGCACAGCGACTTCAGTATTTATGATGGCTGAGCTTGAAGGAACAGACTCCATGGGTGTGATAAAGAAAGCAGTAAGTTTGAAGTGATTTGTTCAAGAACAACAGAGTCCTTGAAGTGCAACAAGCAAACAAATCTCTCTTACAAACGCACCCAGTAAGTAATTAGAGTTCGACAAGGAAATAATCCTTGTTTCTTAAGTAGTATTAATTTTTAGGTGGAGCATGCTTTCGATAATACTTTCCGTGCCTTCCTAATTTGGTTCACATTTTGTCCACAGATAAAATATCTTCAACAGGAACTGCAGAATGAGAAGCAACTTCATGATGAGATGCTTGCGAGAGAAAATGATGATCCTGATTCAATTTTGAGGCACGAAGCTCTTATTTCAAAGATAGAAGATAAACTGAAACAAGTTCAAGATGAGATTTTTGTGGCAAAGGGCATGGTTCCAAAAAGTATGTTGTGGTAGATGGAAGCTTGGGAGATAATCAAGGGAATTGGTTTCTACAATTGCTCGCTATATTTAAAGTTTGGCTTCTAATCTTTGATGATTGAAATATGAAGTACAATTAGGTTTCATGGTTTTGACATTATTGTATAATTAAGAGTAAAACCCCTTTTTAGTCCCTGAAAAATGCATCACTGACAAATTCGTCCTCTAAAAAATTTCGGTGATAAATTGGTCCTTGAATTATTATTTTTGCTGACAAATTAGTCCTCCGTTAGAGTACTTGGTTAGTCAAATTTAAGAGACTTTGTCACGTGGCACTTAACGTGCTGACGTAATCGTTAGCTGCTGAAGTGGCATGTTGACGGGGCATCCAGCTGGCTGCTTGTGTGGCACAAGTAGAACGACGCCCGGTGCTGAGAAATTGACTTCCTCCTATATGGCGCCATATCTCTTCAAGCTCCATAAAAGCTGTACTGAAGCCCAACGTGAGAAGGAGAAGTGTGTGATTTTGAACCGAGGAACCCTAAGCCCCAATTCGTTGATTACACCTGCATTTTCCCAGATTCGAAGCTTAACCCAATTCGTAGTGGAGTCGTTGTGGTCACGCTGCAGGTAAGGTAAGTATAATAATTTTTTGGTGCTGCATGTTTTGGGCTTCGTTTGATGATCAGAATTTTTGGGTTTGTATTAAATCTTCATGGTTGTGTGGGTAAGATTGTTTAAATTGATAAATTGGCTTCTGGGTTTAAACTTCCTTGTAGTTGAGTTGCTTGAACTGTGGGAAAGTTCTCCTTTTGTCTGGGGGTAAAAATAACGAAGTGCTGGTGCGGATAGCATGAATGGCTTTATTACATAGCTGATTATTCTTTGATGTATTCATACAGAACCTTTAAAGTTTCCCTTGAAACCATCTCGGTCTCTGTTGAGAATTGACCATAAAGTTTTGCTTGTTCTTCCAGCTTCCATGAACCGAAATAAAAGGAAACTTGACTCCCCATTAACAAAAGCATTGGCTGCCTTAAATAAGCAAAGTCACGTACAACTAAACCGAAATAAAAGGAAACTAACAGCTAACCAATAAAACATAGCAGCAGCTAACAAGTAAAACAAAGCATAACAAATGGAAGTAAAAATGATGTAAAACTCGCAACTAAGTAACCCATTTCCTTCTGCATGACCACCACGACCCAATCCTTCATTTGTTTAATAACGGTAAGCTGGAAAAGTGCAACAGAAACCACAAGTGCATGGAGCCACGAAGGTAGGTAGCGTCGATTTTCATTGCCACGTGCACTGCATCGTCCGAGCACATCTCGGTGCTTGTCTATTTTTCCATTTGCTGGTGAATGCTCCAGCACTTTGGGGAGTTGTAGAATTTTGGGGCTTCCTTGAATCTTTGATCACCATTGGTGGTGCTGGAGAAGATAAGGAGAATAGCACAGAGAAGGAGGAGGAAGGATATTGGTGGAGGCATGGTTCTCTCTCCCCTCTTCTTTGACAAAAAGCAAAAAGATGATTGATGGAGAGTGAGCTTCGATCTACAACATCTTTGAAGTGTATAAATTTTAGTAACGGAAGGAAGGAAAAAAACAGAGAATGGAATAGAATTGCGGTCTCGTGCGACGCTTTGAACACACGTTGATCCAAATGCTGATCCCTCAATGTCAAGTCAATGCTCTTTAATTTGGCATTCAATGTAGATTATATTTTACTACTACAACTTTTATTTCTTTATTTTATTAAAACAAAAAGTAAAAACACGCTCTCTCTCTCTCTCTCTCTCTCTCTCTCTCTCTCTNTTATTTTATTAAAACAAAAAGTAAAAACACGCTCTCTCTCTCTCTCTCTCTCTCTCCTTGGATATCCATAACAGAGGTGAGTCAAATCTGAGATTTTCTCTCCATGTAATAATATATATGAGGAAAATTTTCTGCGAGTTAAAACAGAATATGGATATGCAGCTGTCAAAGTTATTATTTTGGTTAATAAATTATCTGATTAACCATAAATGGGTATTTTATAAATTTACTGTGCCAATATGTACAGATTATTTATAATCTTGTAATGCAAGTTTAGTTAGTTGACTAGTTTGACTGATATAGTAAGTTAGATAACCAGTTAACCACAGTTAGTTAGTTTAGTTAACTATGATTAAATTAGTTAGTTAACACTGAAGTTAGATTATAACTGTCATAGTTAGATTAGCTGGAGTCAGTTAGCTTTTTATTTCTTTATATAAACTCTGCTGATGTACTGTAGTTCTAAGACTGAATATACAAGAATTTCTCCTATTCTCTTTCTCTTTCTCTCGTCTCTCTCTTTAATCTGGAGTTCTTCTCTGTTCTTGCTCAATATGGTATTTTACATGGTATCAAAGCTAATCGATCTTGATTTGCAAGTGTATTCGATCTGTTGATTCAGAAGTAGATTTGGTGAAAGATATTTCTTGATTGACTGGGAAGATGGAAACCGAAACTGCATCGATGAACAAAGAAGCATTGAGCAGCGTCAATGGTGGTGATCCCATGGTTTTAGCAAATTCAGATCATCTTGGAATGCAATTGGTGACAACTCATCTGGCAGGTAACAATTACTTATCCTGGAGTAAATCAATTAAAATAGCGTTGGGAGCAAAGATGAAGCTTGGATTCATCGTCGGAAGGTATGGTGTACCTGAAGAAGGATCAACTGAGTTTGATCATTGGATTCGTGTGGATTGCATGATTCGATCATGGATCCTGAACTCCATTTCTAAAGAAATAGTGGAAGCTTTTCTCTATGCATCAACTGCAAGAGAGCTTTGGGTGGAATTGGAAGAAAGGTTTGGTGAATCTAATGGACCATAGATTTACCAAATTCAAAGAGAAATAAACACCATTTCTCAAGGAAACCAATCAGTGGTCAAATATTTCACAACACTAAAGAAGCTATGGGATGAGTTGGATTGTGTACAACCAATTCCAAAATGTACATGTAAGAACTGCACCTGTGATGTTACAAAGAAAGTTGCTGATCTTGCACACTCCAGCAAGCTACTACAATTCTTAATGGGGCTTAGTGATGACTTTGACCATGTTAGGAACCAAATTTTGGTAATGGACCCCTTGCCTTCAATGAATAAGGCATACTCAATGACCTTACGCATTGAAAATCAACGTGAGGTCCATACTAACTTGGCAGGGAAGGTTAAGAATTCAGCTATGTTAGCAAGAACCCCAATGGGAAGAGGCACTGGAACTAGTTTTGGCAGAGGAAATCATAAGAAGTCAAATTACAATGAAAAGAAAAATGAAAAATACGAAAAGAAGACTTGTACTCACTGTAATACTAGCGGTCACACTAGGGATACTTGCTTCAAGTTGCATGGATATCCAGATTGGTATAAGGAGCTTAAGGGGCAACGCAGTCAAGCAATGGGAGGCAGGCATGTGGCCAATCTAGCTGATAATCCCTTAGATGCCAACATGACCAATGCTGCAGAGAAAAACTTTGATCCAAGAGCATCTTTGGCTTAACTAATTCAACAGGAACTCTCCAAAATGATGAAAGGGCATGGAAATTACGAAGGGAATCATGTCAATTTTGCTCATATTGAGGATTTTGCAGGTAACATCTCCAATTCTACTCTTCATTCTGCTTTACACATAGTAGATAATATGGATCCTGGAACTTGGATAGTGGACATAGGGGCATCAAACCACATGTGCATTAACTCAGATCTTTTACATAACTCAAAACCAGTAACACAAATCACTCCTGTCTATTTACCTAATGGTTCTGTTAAGCTAGTGCATCAAATTGGTGATGTTCATCTCAGCCCTACTCTTATTTTGACTGAAGCTCTCTATGTTCCTAGCTTCAAGTTTAACCTTCTTTCAGTAAGGAAATTATCCAAAACTGCTCAGATTAAGTTTGTTTTTCTTCCTGACAAATGCCTTCTGCAGGACCCTCTGACTGAAGCTGTTTCTCCTATACATTCTAGACAAATCTTCATTTCGCAATATTGCTACTTCTTTTCTTTCCTGTAATAATCAGATTGACTTAGTCAAATCTTCCTTTAATTCAATCTGTAATTCTTTCAATCCACCTTGTACTGCTACTAGTCAATTGAATAAAAATTCTAAAACCTTGTGGCATAACAGACTTGGCCATGCCTCATTGAAGACATTACAACATATCTCTTTTTTGAAAGGGATGGATACCACACTACTTTCTACTTGTGACATTTGTCATAAATCAAAACAACATTGATTACCTTTTCCCCTCAGTAACTCCAAATCAGAATCTCCTTTTGACCTCGTGCATATAGATCTGTGGGGACCCTATAGTAAAACCTCTATAACTGGTGCACATTACATGCTTACTGTGGTGGATGATTACAGTCGAGCAACTTGGGTTTTTCTGCTCACTCATAAACACCAAACTTTGCAAACACTTAAAATTTTCTTACAAATGGCGCAAAACCAATTTCAAACGCATATTAAATGTATTAGGACAGATAATGGTTCATAATTTACTACCAATGCTTGTCAATCCCTTTTATCTGAATTAGGCATTATGCATCATAAGAGTTGTGCTTATACTCCCCAGCAAAATGACATTGTTGAGTGGAAGCATAAACATCTTTTACAAATTGCTAGAGCTTTGATGTTTCAAGCTCATCTGCCTATTAAATTTTGGGGTCATTCACTTTTAATGGCTGCCTATATCATCAATCGTTTACCAACTCAATTTTTGGAATGGAAGACTCCTTATGAGCTTCTGCATAACAAGAAACCAGATTATTGCTTATTGAAATGCTTTGGTTGCCTATGTTATGTCACCAACACTCACCTTCACAAGGATAAATTTGCAGCAAGAGCCTATAAGTGCATATTTTTGGGCTTTGTCACAGGACAAAAGGCATATAGAGTTTATGATTTAGATTCTCACCAATTTTCCACTTCCCGAGATGTTGTGTTTCATGAAAATATTTTTCCTTTTGCCATTGCACCTTCCACTGACAGTGATATCTCTTTACCAATCCCTTTCCATGATTCTAATAATTTTGATTCCCTTCCTCTGCCAACAACACCACTCACCCCATAAACCCCTTTTGTTCTTCCTGTTGTTGGTTATGAGAACCAGAACTCCATTTCTCCTGTCTCACCTTTGTCCTCCACAACAGGTACATCTGAACCACCTCCTCTTCCTATACTCCCTGGTCCTCCTTTTCCTATACTCCTAGATCTTCCTCTTCCTACTCATAGACAAAGCTCTCGACCAAAGTTTAAACCCACTTGGCTACAGGATTTTGTCTCTCATGTGACTGTTTCTCCTACTTTACCAGCTGCTGTTGCTACATCAGTTAGTGGTTCTTCTACCTATACTCCCCCTACCTTTCCTTATTATCATTCCCCATTTTTTACTGAGTCTTACATGTCATTTCTTGCCAATGTGACCATTGTCCCTGAACCTCGTTCATATTATCATGCTAGCAAGCATGACAAATGGGTTGAGGCTATGAACACTGAACTAAAGGCACTCGAATCCAATCACACTTGGGACTTGGTCCCTTTACCTCCTAGCAAGAAGGCCATTGGTTCCAAATGAGTTTACAAGGTGAAGTATTTGCCTAATGGGACTGTTGATCGTTACAAAGCCAGGCTGGTTGCCAAAGGCTACCATCAGGTTGAAGGAGTGGACTATAAAGACAGCTTCTCACCTGTGGCTAAGTTGGTCACTGTCCACATTTTCTTAGCCATTGCTTATGCCCAGAATTGGCCCTTGCATCAATTAGACATCAATAATGCCTTCTTACATGGCTCTCTAAATGAGGAAGTTTACATGCAACCTCCACAAGGATACCACACAGCCAAGCAAAATGATGTTTGTCTGCTGAAAATATCTCTTTATGGCTTGAAACAGGCTTCCCGTCAGTGGAACCTTGAATTTTGTACTAAACTTTAGACCTATGATTTTATACAAAGTGCACATGACCACTGCCTGTTCACCATGACCAGATCATGTTCATTCTTGGCACTGCTTGTTTATGTTGATGATGTCTTAGTTATTGGCACAAATGACCATGATATCCAGCAGGTCAAACACTTCCTTCATACCACGTTTACCATCAAGGACATGGGGTTTGCTAAATATTTTTTAGGCCTTGAGATTGTTCGTGGACCTTCTGGCACCTATGTCAACCAAAGGAAATATGTCTTAGATATTCTCCAAGATGCTAGACTCCTTGGAGCTAAGCCTGTTGCTTCCCCTTTACCCAAGGGGCAAAATTTTTCCTCTGCTGGAGCTCCCTTGCATGAACCAGAAAGATTTTGCAGGCTTGTAGGTAGATTGCTCTACCTTGGTCTCACCAGGCCTGACATCACTCATGCGGTTCAACAGCTGAGCCAGTACCTCCGTTCTCCCACTCAAGCACACTGGAATGGCGCCATTCATGTGCTCAAGTACCTCAAAGTCACTCCTTCCCGGGGCTTGTTTTTGGCCTTCTGCCACTAGTCTGTCCCTTACTGGTTACTGTGATGCAGATTGGGCTGCATGCAAAGATACAAGAAGGTCCATCATTGGCTACTGTGTCTTCTTAGGACCCTCTTTAATTTCTTGGAAAACCAAGAAACAGTCTACTGTCAGCATGTCCTCAACAGAAGCAGAATACCACCGCCTAGCAACCACTGTTTGTGAGCTCACTTGGATTAGTTATATTTTACAAGACTTTCACATACACATTCCTTTACCTATTTCATTGTGGTGTGATAATTTAGCAGCTTTGCATATCACTGCTAATCCAGTCTTTCACGAGCGCACAAAGCACATTGAAATAGACTATCATCTGGTTCGTGATAAATACAAGGCAGGTTTTGTTCTTCCTAGACACATCTCTACCAAACATCAGCTGGCTGACATCTTCACCAAAAACCTTGCTAGACCTCAGTTCACCTTCATTGTGTCCAAGTTGGGTTTGGTGGATTTTCATCACTCCCAAACTCCAACTCTAAGGGGGGCTGTACAGATTATTTATAAATCTTGTAATGCAAGTTTAGTTAGTTGACTGGTTTGACTGATATAGTAAGTTAGTTAACCAGTTAACCACAGTTAGTTAGTTTAGTTAACTATGATTAAATTAGTTAGTTAACACTGAAGTTAGATTATAACCGTGATAGTTAGATTAGTTGGAGTCAGTTAGCTTTTTATTTCTTTATATAAACTCTGCTGATGTACTGTAGTTCTAAGACTGAATATACAAGAATTTCTCCTATTCTCTTTCTCTTTAATCTGGAGTTCTTCTCTGTTCTTGCTCAATCTGGTATTTTACACAATATTATTTGGCGTGACTGCTGGTCAGATCATTCTCTTTAGTTTGATCACCAAAAAGAGATTGATTTACGGTGATCTTGTCAGTTGTGAGGGAGAGTTGGGTGTGAAGCGAGAAGCAGAGGATGAGAACAGAAAGCCAGAACCATGGTTTCTTCATGTTTTCCATAGCTCCAGAGGACAACTTTCACAGAAAAGCTTAGATATTTTTTTTCTTTGTGGGGAGGGGAGAAGAAAAGAGAAGAGAAGCAAACATCAGGGAAGAACCAGACTAAGAGTGATTGGGGTGTGTCAGAACGAGGAAGAGAGAGAGAGAGAAATGAGAGAGGAGGGGAAGAGAGAGAAATGAGAGATACGGCGGTTTAGAATCGCACACTTCTCCTTCTCACGTCGGGCTTCATTTCAGCTTTTATGGAGATTGAAGAGATACGGCGCCGTATGGGAGGAAGATCAATTTCTCAGCACTGAGTAAAACGACGTCGTTTTACCTATGCCACACAAGCAGCCAGTTGGATGCCCCGTCAGCAACTAACGGCCACATCAGCACGTTAAGTGCCACGTGGCAAAGTCTGTTAAATTTGACTAACAAACCTTAACAGATGACTAATTTGTTAGCGAAAATAATAATTTAATGATCAATTTGTCATCAAAAATTTTTGAAGGACGAATTTATCAGTGGATACATTTTTCAAGGACTAAAAAGGGGTTTTACTCTATAATTAATAGTCTTTGTAATATTTAAGAAGCATTTTAAGCTCAGATAATTGGACAGTGACACTCTTAATAATAATAGCCATTTATATATTGCATACATAGGTTGCACCCTTATTAGAAGATTTTGAATGCCAAAATAATTAAATTAGTCTAATTCTTTGATGATAGAAACATGAAATATGCTAACAGGACTTGGTCGCTTGTAAGAATTGATGCTTTGCCTTTTATTCATTGATAGGTAATGCGTAAATACTATTTTAAGTCTTTATTATAACTTGTGACATTCCTTAACTTTAGAATGAAATAACTTCCATTCATCATAAACTTTTAACATACCAAAAAATCATAAACATAAATACAATTTTTTTTCTTTCTAAACGTACATAATTATATGAGCATTGCTACTTGCATACTAGTAATTGTTGCATTAACTCATACAATGCACACATGGCAGCCTCTGAATTTAACTAAATCTACTAATATTTAATGACTCAACTAAACTATATAGAAAAAAGTAACTTTGATTTATTAATAAATTTTAATTATCGTTAAATGTCAACTATTGTTAATTCAGAGATGTTTAAAAAGATTAAAATTTCAAGTTCATTCCTTCATATCTCCAACTAAAAAATTTATCCTTGTCTATATATGACCAAAAAAAATATTTTTCCTTATTATTATCTTCTGGAATCTCAGTGTTTTCATCAAAATAAAACATTTATGAGACAGTTTTTATTAGATTACTCAAACCAAAAATATTTTTCGGTGGGTCTTAATTATTGTTAAGTTTGACAAATGACCATCCACCATCCTACTTTCATGATTCATCGGTCTTAAAGCAATCTCAATAAATTCTGAGTGAGGCAAGCATAGTGATCAAATAAAATTTTGAGGCTAGCTTTGTGCATATCTATTTTTGTGAGGTTAGTTTTTGTGCATATCAGCATGGTGCATTTACGAAATAAAATTTTCTTGTACTGGTCCCAAAGTTTGGAACTTTGACTAACTTGTAGAACCTATTGCAAATAAAATATACCTTGAATGTATAAAAAGAATACAGGACAAGATAAATTATTATTGTTACTTAGACAAATGTGTGGGTGTCATAGAACAGAGAAAATGTATATTTGATGAAATTGATAGGGAAATATCATTATCCTTCCCACTTCTATGCTTATTCATTGCATTCTTAATGGAGATGGAGCCCTTATGGTTGAAGTTTTTCCTAATATTTGCTTCATGCTCAGGAAGCCACTTATATTTCTTCTGCATTAATACAAATTCAAAATTGAATCATTGAGAGTACAAAGTATAGTCTAGTACAAAAATCGTGTTAGAATATTTATTTCGGTAATCTGACCTTGTCTTAACCATAAACACAATCATAAAAAGGGCAGAATTTTTCAGCAAGAATGATTCATAAAATCCAAGAAATCCAGAAGCATAAAAACATTAGTTATATTAACAAAAACTGATCACATATTATTCGTCCAATGGCTAACTAATACCACTCTGCGTAAGAGTGGTGCAATTGCAAGTGCTAAATCTGGTCATTAGAATTCATACTATCTACATGCTCCTTTAGTGTAGTGCTTCTAAACTATCCCAGCAATGAAAGGGTTATATAGGGCAATGTGCTTTTCTTTCCTGAAAAGTGAATTAATCTGCATTACAGATTTTTCCTAGGGCACTTAAGCTTTAGAAGACAGTGATCCACGGAGAGAATTTAAAAATGAACAAGACAAAAGAAAACAAAACAAATACGAGAATGGGGATGCTGCCCCTGCTTATTATAGATCTAAAGTAGATCAGCAGAGTGAGTAGAAGAAGAGCTTCATTTTGTTGATTCCAATTTCTAAATTTTAAAGAAAATGGAGTCTAGTTTATGGTAAGTAAATTACAAATATCTACTCCATTAGAAATACCAGCAGAATTTTTCTTTTTCTATCCTATCATTAGTTAAGATATAGATTGGAAGTGCATTAGCATGAGTTATAAGATATACCTACTCTGTTTTCAACTAATCAAATATGCACACAGCAATGATGATTAGTCATCTAGTACTTGCCATTTTTATTTTTAATTATATATTACATAATAGAAAGTTACGTAGACTTTTAGTTACTAAGAGAATAAACAAAAAGACTACAGCCGAGGAAAAACTATTGCTAGCTATCTGGTCTATAGGAGCTGCTCATGGACTACCTATCCTTCTTGCCCTTTTCTTTCTAATTTAGCCATAAAATTTGCTCTTTGGTTTGCCTCCCTCAACACATGAGATACAATGACCTGCCAATCTCTTTTGAGAATACTTCGAATATCACTAATGATGCCCTATAGCTATGTAGAAAATATTTCTAGTTACTTTCATGTCAACTCTTGCCCGCCAAAATAACGATCCTGACTCTGCTAACGCAATGGCTATGCATTTCTTCCAATGATACCAATCTCATAGTCATAGTCAAATAGTAGCTTTATTGCATGAATGCACCCCCAAACATGCAGTAAATAAGTGTAAAATAATGTAGAAAAGTGGATAAGGAAGTAAGTTTGCATGGCNATATTTCTAGTTACTTTCATGTCAACTCTTGCCCGCCAAAATAACGATCCTGACTCTGCTAACGCAATGGCTATGCATTTCTTCCAATGATACCAATCTCATAGTCATAGTCAAATAGTAGCTTTATTGCATGAATGCACCCCCAAACATGCAGTAAATAAGTGTAAAATAATGTAGAAAAATGGATAAGGAAGTAAGTTTGCATGGCCAGCTTGCATTGTATTAGACACACTTCAGCTCAGTTAGTTAAGTTAATCAGTTAGCCTTTTAGTCCAGCACGTGCTATCAGTACACGTCTACATAATTAGTTAGAAAAGGTAGTTGACAATGCAGCTGCATGGTTAGATTAGTTTTGATCTTAATGGTTAAATATGTATACACGTCATGTAGATATTTGAGTAGTTTATATACTCATGTATCAGAGGAGATAAACTTCACTTTTATGCAATACAGAATACATTATTTGACAGTAACATCAAGCTCTTCAGATCAGATAATGCTAAAGAACTGCAGCTCACTGATTTCCTGAAGACTACAGGCACTATTCACCAATTTTCCTGTCCCTACAGGCCAGAACAGAATTCAGTTGTTGAAAGGAAGCACCAACACTTACTCAATGTAGCTAGAGCACTGTTCTTTCAGTCCAAAGTCCCCATCCAATTTTGGGGTGAATGCCTCAACACTGCTGCTTTTCTGATTAACAGAACTCCTTCACCACTACTGCAGAATCGCACTCCTTTTGAATTGCTCTTCCACAAACAGCCTCCTTACATTGCCTTGCGAGTTTTTGGATGCCTGTGTTTTGCTTCCACACCACCTTCAGAGAGAACAAAATTCACTCCTCGTGCCATACCTGCTGTCTTTATGGGTTATCCAGTTGGATATAAAGGATACAAGCTCTACAACATCCAAACCAAAAATTTTTTTATCTCCAGAGATGTCATCTTCCATGAGCACACCTTCCCTTTTCACACCATTCCCACTTCAGAGACCATTGACTTATTCTCTGACACAGTCATTCCCACCTTACATCCAGACACTGAACCAAGCCTTGATTCTCCTCCATTACCTTCTCCACCACTCATTCCTGGTCATGAGCTTCCAGAACCTCACCCTCCTTCCTTTCTCCCTTTGAGAAAAACAACAAGGACTATCAGGCCTCCTACATACCTGCAGGACTATATCTGCACTGTCTCCAATCCTCAAATCACTTATCCAATTCAGAATTCTGTGTCCTATCACAGACTTTCCCCATCATACAGAACCTTTGTCATGCAGGTCTCTGCCATTTTTGAACCTTAATTCTACCATCAAGCAGTTAAGCATCCTGAATGGAGGCAAGCTATGGCTGAGGAAATCTCTGCCTTAGAGGTTAATAACACTTGGCAACTTGTTCCACTCCCTGCTGGCAAGCATCCCATTGGTTGCAGATGGCTTTACAAAGTCAAGTATAAATCTGATGGCATTTTGGATCGTTACAAGGCAAGGTTGGTGGCTAAAGGATACACACAACAGGCTGGCATTGATTTTCTGGACACTTTCTCTCCAGTTGCTAAGATAACTACTGTGAGGTTATTACTTTCTGTTGCTGCTGTCAAACACTGGACTCTCATTCAGTTAGATGTTAATAACGCCTTCCTAAATGGTGATTTATTTGAAGAGGTTTACATGCAACTTCCTTTGGGTTATCATACTAAGGGGGAGAACATGGTATGCAAACTCAATAAATCCCTCTATGGTTTACGTCAGGCTTCTAGGCAATGGTTCTGCAAGTTCTCTTCCACTTTGCTTCAACATGGTTTCAGACAATCTCACAGTGATTACTCTTTGTTTACACTTGGCCAAGGTCCCACACTGGTCATCCTCCTTGTCTATGTCGATGATATCATCATTGCAGGTCCAACTGCTACCTGTGTCAACCAGGTTCAGACACTGCTTCAACAATTATTCAAACTGAAAGTCCTTGGTACTGTGCAATATTTTCTTGGCTTAGAGATTGCTCATTCCACCAAAGGCATCTCTCTTTCCCAACGAAAATATGCCTTACAATTACTTGAGGATACTGGTTTTTCAGCCTCTAAACCTCTCTCAGTACCTATGGAATGTAAGTTGAAACTGAACAAAACAGATGGGGACCCCTTACCTGATGCCTCCTTGTATCGCAGATTAATTGGCAGGCTTATGTACCTGACTATTTCTAGACCTGACATTGCCTATACTGTTAACAAACTCAGTCAATACATGTCTTGTCCTAGAACTCCCCACCTGGCTGCCATTCATCATTTACTGCAATACCTTAAATCTAATCCTGGCCAAGGCTTATTTTTCCCTGCCACTTCCTCTCTTCGAGTTACTGCCTATGCTGATGCAGATTGGGGCAGCTGTCTTGACACCAGGAGGTCAACCACAGGTTATTGTGTCTTCATTGGCAATTCTCCTATTACTTGGAAATCCAAAAGACAACCCACTGTCTCCAGGTCTTCTGCAGAGGCTGAGTATAGAGCCTTTGCTAGTGTCACCAGTGAACTCCTTTGGCTCAAGCAACTCTGTCAGATTTTCGAATTACAAGTCCCTTATGTCATGGTTTTCTGTGATAATCAATCTGCTATCCACCTTGCTTCTAATCCCATGTCACATGAGAGGTCCAAGCATGTGGACATTGATTGTCACTTCATCCGGGAACATGTCCACTCAGGTTTTATCAAGCTAGTCCATGTTCAGTCTCAACACCAGATTGCAGACTTCTTAACTAAAGCACTACCTGCTCCTCAGTTTCGTTTTCTATTGTCCAAGTTGGGAGTATTAGACATCTACCTCCCACCTTGAGGGGGAGTATTAGACACACTTCAGCTCAGTTAGTTAAGTTAATCAGTTAGCCTTTTAGTCCAGCACGTGCTATCAGTACACGTCTGCATAATTAGTTAGAAAAGGCAATTGACAATGCAGCTGCATGGTTAGATTAGTTTTGATCTTAATGGTTAAATATGTATACACGTCATGTAGATATTTGAGTAGTTTATATACTCATGTATCAGAGGAGATAAACTTCACTTTTATGCAATACAGAATACATTTTCTTCAAGGATTCTTTCTCTGAGCTTGGTACATATTCTCTGCACCAAGACTTAATACATTGTTATGCTAATATTGCTATGTTGTAATTAAAAGCTTTTTATAAATAAGAGTTCCATAAGGTTAAAGAGGCAAGTTTTGCACGCCAGCAGGCTTTTCTATCATACTCTTTAATCCTTTTGCTGCGCATTTATTTTTTTAAATTATACTAATATTTTATGAGGTATTTTTTTAGTTGTATCAGAGTTTATAGGCACTTCATGAATAAATTATTCGTAAAATATTAAACAAATAAATTTACAAATTTATTCCACTGCTTTTCCTATGCCTAAATCAAATGTTTTTTTTTTTTTTTTTTTTTTGTTACAAGAGAGCACAATTTGTTGAGGAAAGGAAAAGAAAGTACACGGTGAGAATAGAACCCTCAACATCAATCCATTGGTTCTTATAATTAGAGGCAGTCACTAGTCATTGACAAATGAGTTAGTTCAATTCTAGAATAAAATGTTTGAGTTCCTAGACTCTAATTTAAAGTATTTTGGTGGAGATCCTAAATTTAAATTGTAATATGAACTTTTAATATATTAGAAACAAGTTCAAGTCAATGTATCAAATTCACTACATAAAAAAAGAAATTTATGATGATTATTTGTTAAAAATACAAAGAACCTAATTATTATTTTTCTTGGTAATCTAGAAACCAGGACCTAACCCTAACTTTTGAGTGGAGCCAAATTTACTAAACTTGGGACAAGACATCCTTGTTCTAAGGGTCCCGTTGTCAAAACACTCACAATTATAGTTTTGTGTAGGGTAAGCGTCGATCAGAAGACCCTCTTTTTATGAAGAGAACTTTGTGACCAATTTATCTGTAGCTCAGTTGGCTACAAAGAACCTATTTTGAATTGATAAGATTGTGCATAGGTACATTTCTGTTTTATTAAATTATAATAAATTACTTAAATAACATATTTATAAATTTATTCCACTGTGTTTTTTTTTTTTCTATGCATACAGTTCCATTCTAGAACAAAAAGCGTTTGAGTTCCAAGACTGAGTCAAAAGTATTTTAGTGCATCCAAAAAAAAAAAAATTAGTGCAAATTCTAGATTCAAAATTATAATATGAATTTTTAATATACTGAAAACAAGTTCAAGTTCATGTATAAATTTACTACATAAGATAGTAGATTGTAATTATTATTATTAATTTAAAAATACAAAGAATCTAATTTAATTGCTAAGATTGTACATAGATATGTATCTGTTTTATTTTTTTTCAATATGAATACGTATCTATTTTTTTTTATATGCGTATCTATTTTATTAAAGTGTGATCAATTGCTTGAATAACAGATTTATTAATTTATTCCACTGCTAATTTTTTTTATACATATATTAGGGGAGATTCTAAATTCAAATTCTAATATGAACTTTAAATATACTAGAAAGAGGTTTGAGTCCGCGTATCAGATTAATTTATTACATAAAATAAGTAAGTTATGATGATTCATATATAAAAAGAAGTAAGTTATGATGATTATTTATTTGTTAAAAATACGAAGAATCTAATTTATTTTTTGATTGGATACAAATAAACTATTTTTTTTTTATATGTCAAAGAAACTAATTTAAATTGATAAGATTGTGCATAGGTTGGTAGGTGTGTATTTCATAAAAATGTAATAAATTACTTAAATAACATTCTTTAAAATTGTGTTTGGCATTCACACAAATTCCTCTATTTTACCCAATTAAAAAAAAAGGAATTTATTGATGAGTATTTATTAAAAATACAAATGAATTTAATATAAATTTATAAATATTTTTTTTGGCAAAATCATAACGATTTTGTTGAAGTGTGTTTTTATTTTATTTTATTAATTCCTTAAATAACAGATTTTTGTTATTTGTTTTGGAATCAAAATTGATAAATTAGGTTACTTCAAATGACACGTGTTAGAGAAAATTATTATAAAAATAAGGGGAAATTATCCATAATTATGACAGTTTTTTTTTTGGCCCTTACATAATTCTAAGAATTTGAACATAATATATTTTGCAGTTAAGACGAATCAAATATTAAAATACCTTTTAAGTTATATAATTATTATGTTCAAAATATGTTATTAATATGAATTAGAATTAGTATGTGATTATCTAATAACTTAAATATCTTTTTTAATATCTTTTGAACTTTGTTATTATATGTATAAAATAAAATATATTATTAATCATATAGGGAACATAATAAGTACAAGGCTTAAATGTTGTTTTGGTCCTCTATTTTGTTCATATGAATGTTTTGGTCCCTCTATTTTGCTCAGATGAATATTTTAGTCCTCCTATTTTCAAATAGAAAAATTTAATTCCCAAGTTTTACTAAATGAACAAATTAGTCTACTAGTTTAACTTCGTCCAAAAACTAACGGGTAATGCTAACATAGTAGACCCATGGTAGTAATGTGGCAAAAAAAATTATTCACCTTCCTTCTTAATTTCACCTTTTCTGTCCCTATTCAACTTTTCTTTGATGGAGAAGATAAGGAATTGCACCAAAATAGAATTAAACCAGGAATTTTTTTTTAAATACATCATAAATGGAATTGAATTCTCATTATTAATATGTAAATAATATTAGCCAAAACATTTTATTAATTAGATCTTAAAATATTATAATGTATTTTGATTTTTGTAGTTAGTAAAATGTTATGGGGATAAATTGTTTTCTAATTTTTGTAGTTAATAAAATCTTAAAAAGTGTTGTTTGAAAATTAAGGGACCAAAAACATTCATATGACCAAAGTAAAGGGCCAAAACTGCAATTAAGCAAAAAAAAAAAAACTTTTGCTAGATTTGTGCCACATGTCTATCATGTCAACACCATCGTTAATTTTTTTATGGTTGTTAGGGATGTGGACCAAATAGTTCATTTTGTAAAACTTGAGGAACTAAAAAGTGCCATTTAAAAATAAGGGAACCGAAACGTTCATTTCACCAAAATAAAAACCAAAATTGCATTTAAGCCTAGCTACAATTCACCCAAAAAATTTCTTGAACTCTTCATGTCACAAGATTCAAAATCACATATTTTTGTTAAGGTGAGGGCTAAGCTACCACCTTCAGTTGGATGGGTTCGGTGAGACCCATTCAGTAATTTTGATGTTATTATAAATATCTTAAAAAATTGAGTCACTCAGCATGTGCTAGAATACATAATTTTTTATAAAATATAAGAACGACATTATATAAAAAAACGTATTAGGAAAGAACTTTTTTAAGTTTACTTTTTGTCACGTTTTCTTATATCATACAATTTTTACATTTTATAAAAAATTGTGTATTTTGACATATATTAAATGACTTAATTTTTTAAAATTTTTATAATAATACCAAAATCATATTATAAATCTCACTAAATTTCATCCAAGTAAGAGAGTGTCAGCAAATGGGGTTGGTAGCTTAGCACTTCCCTTTTGTTAAATTCCACTTGCACTATTTATTTATTTATTTGGAGGCGATTCAAGCTTCGTTTCAAATTCTCAAACCGGGGACTCCATTTTCCAAATTCTAGATTGGGTCCCAATTCTTCCTTCCAATTCCTCCCGCCATAATTAGATAAGAGGAGGGAACTGGGAAAATTTTCAAACACCATAGAAATCCACGCTCATCCACCACCACCATTCTCTCTCTAGCTCACCTTTTCACTTTTCAGACCCAGAGAGATTGCAACCCATTTCCTTTCTTGCAGGAACCAATGGCGGTTGTTCAGGGTCAGATGGAGAAGACCCAAGTGGAAAAAGGTAGTGAGACTGGTAAGAAAGCGCGAAAGGGAAAGCTTTCTAAGAGCTCTGAATCTGAAAACGACAAAACTTGCCACCAAGTAAGTGTTTTTGGTTGAATTTCTAGTACCCATTTGGTTTTCTTCTTTGTTTCGCCTTATTCGAGCTTGATAAATTATGGGAAATCGATGGAAAGAATAAAATCGAATTTGGGTCTCTTAGTATCAATCTGTAAAAGGAAAAATATGTTCAAAGAATCGATGAATAGAAATTCACACTCACCACCATGCCATTCTCTCTCTAGCTCACTGTCAGAACGATAAAAATTGACACTGATTATGTGAGAGAGCTTTGTTTTGTTTCAGGAGCAAATGGTGGTTGTTCTTTCAAGCTGCCCTCTGAAGACGAAGGTCTCTGTGCAAGGAGAGAAGAAGAGCAACAAAGAGAAGAAGGGGAGTGAGATTGCTGAGGAAGAGCCAAAGGGAAAGCGTACTAAGGACCCTGGAGTTCGAGTAAAAGGAAATCGAATCTATGATTCTGAAAACGGCAAAACTTGTCACCAGGTAGATTTTAAATTTTCTTTTTAATTTCTAATGCGCGTTTCATTTTTTTTTTTCTTTCTTTATTTTATCTCCTTGAGAGTGATAAATTGTGGGAAATCAATGGAAAGAATTTGACAGGAAAAAAACTGATGGTTAATCAATGATTGTGGGTAAAGAATCTTATTATCTATCGTGGAAGGACAAAAATGATGGAAAAAGCTGTAAACGTTCACTGATCTCTGTAGGTTTACTATTATACCTATGTAACTCTGCATCTTCATTTTCATAAAATTCTTTGTTGTTTCAATTGCATGTTGAAGTGCCGTCAGAAAACCAGAGATTTTACTGCTTCATGTAAGAATCTGAAAGGAGGAGACAAGATTTGTACCATTAAGTTTTGTCACAAATGCCTTTTGAACAGGTAAAATTCTTTAATATAAGCTATGTTATTCAGAATTCTTCTAGTTTGTTAAATTTCAAGATTAGAATATTATATATGTTCTTCCCAGCTGAACAATTTGCTTTGTGTTAATTAGATATGGTGAGAAAGCAGAAGAAATGGACAAGTTGAATGATTGGATATGTCCTAAGTGCAAAGGCATTTGCAATTGCAGTTGTTGCATGTAAGCTTTTTGACGACTTAAGTTGTGTTGTTTTAATCTGCATGGTTCCCTTGTTGGTAATTCTGAAAGAGAATTTAATTTATAGGAAGAGAAGAGGTCACCAGCCTACTGGTCAACTAGCCCGCACAGCGAAGGCTAATGGGTTTTCCTCTGTATCAGCAATGATTGACGTGAATGCTCCTAATAATTCAGGATTGGAAAACATTAAAAATGTTGTTTCTCCTAATAAGGCAGCTACTTCGGACAAGGTACATTAATGTCTTCCCATCCCCTTCCCCAGCTTCCCTAGGATTGGCTGATAAGGTTTGTATATGCTAGATAGTTTTTTTTGTTTTTTGCCAATGCTAGCTAGTCAGCCTCAGCCCTCTTCTTGTAAGTAATTCATACTTCTAACAGGAGCACATGATTGGTCTTGATAATTTGAGTTGCTGTTTCACCTAAAATACCAGTTACTTTAGACAATGTTTGACAGTCTTAGTTCTTGGCAGATAGATTTTATCCAGTGGTCCAAGCCATGGTTTGAGATTTTAATTGATGTTTCTAATTCTTACTTGTTGCAGGAGCTTGTTCTTCTTCCATCAGAGAAGCATGGGAAGGAAAATTCTTTAGATAGAAATAGTAGTCAAAACATTGGCTCTCCGAAAAAGGCAATGCCTGATTCTAGGAAGGAATCTAAGAATAGAAAGCGGGAAGGATTAAAGGAAATATGTAATGGCAACAGAGTTGATGGTGCTTGCCAAAACAGGATCCCCAAAAGACCTAAAATTTGTAATCAAGTTCCAAAAGAGGAAACAATAGGAAATGCAAATGATGGCCTTATAATTTGCATTGAAGTCTCAGCAAAGGAAACAAAAGTAAATAGAAATGATGACATCATTTACATAGATTTGAAAGAAAATGTTTCTAAGGCTTCAAAGGATGTTACCATGAATCCCATTGAAAAAGATGCAAAAGAAGAAACGAATGGACACAATTGTGAAGAGTCTAAAGGCACTAGAGTAGTAAATGTTGATGATAATGCTGGTGTCCAGTTTCAGACAGCCATAGAGTCTGAAAAAACCCTTCATTTGCCCCAGGGCACTATGTTAACAGATATATCTGGCATTGATCTCCTGCCTGAAGATGTTGGGCATGCATTGCAGTTCTTGGAGTTTTGCAGAGTTTTTGGAAAGGTATGGCAATTGAGTTTCTGCCTGTCAAATGTTGAGATGTTTGGTGGTTGGAGGCTGTATGGCAGTATTTGGTTGATATTGTTTTCTCTTTTTCTTTTTTTGATTGGTTGCAATTTGCCATTTCCTTTAGGTACTAAATTCTATTAACGCTATAATCATTATACTGAATTGGGACAACATACAATAATTAATATCTTTCAATTTAGTAGTCAAATGTCAAAATTATTTTTGGTGGATGGTCTTCTACAAAACTGAAACTATCTTATTCATATTCTTATTTGACACATTTAATTGAATGCTTGATTGGCAAGTTGAAGAGTGTTTCCTTGTATTACATCTGAAGTTTTTCAATTACATGAAATTCTGAAGATATGATAATGTTGCTGCAGCAGTTGAATTAATTATTGTTTTACATGTTAATTGTGCTGCACCCATTTATAGTTGCTTTATCAACAGTTTTCGCATTTCTTCCCCTGTTTTTCATCAGGTTTTTGATGTGAGGAAAGGAGATGCTGAAGCTATACTACGAAATTTAATACGTAAACAAAATATGCAGCGAGGACAAAACACCTTTGTTGTTCAGTTCCATATTAAATTGTTGACTCTGATACTAAGTGAATCAGAAAATGTGTATGGGTCAATCTCTTTATAGGATTTTTTTGTTTTTTGTTTTTTGGGTTTGTTTGTTTGTGTATACTTGGATGAAAACTTTGGTATTATGGATCACTTTGGTGTAGGTCTCTATCCTCAGATCCAAGCGATGGAGAGAATTTTTGGTTGAAAGCTCTGTGGAAGTTAATCTCCAGAAAATTGAAATTAGGTTGTGTTCATGAAGGCATTGAAGGATATTATAAGTTGGATTTATCGAAAAAGCTTGTAGTATTGAATTTTCTTTGTGACGAAGCTTTGGGCACAGAGTAAGTAATTAGAGTTGAATGAAGACATAATCCGTCAGATAACTTTATTGTTTTTAATTTTTCTTTATCTCCCATCTTTATCTCTTTGCCTCTCTTTTATAGTTTAGTCTTCATTTGTAGTTTATCTGATTATAAACTACTCCTCAATCTGTTCAGAAAATTAAGGATTTACATTGGTGATCAAAATTCAAGTTTTGCTGAAAGAGCAAAAGAAGCAAAATTAAAGGTTGCTGCAGCTACAGAAAAGGTAACCAAATTAGTTGTGGGACATGCTTTAGATCTGGAATAGTGCTCCATTTACATTGCCTTTGTAATTTGGAATGCATTTTATCTACAGGAAAAAGGTCTTAAGCAGAAAATGCAAGATGAGGTGGCTAAAGCTATTATTTCAAATAATGGTGCTTCCCTTTCAATTTCGGAGCATGAAGCTCTTATTTCAAAGATAAGAAGTGATGCTGAGCAAGCTTATGCTGAGATGCTTGAGTTGAAGGGCAGGGTTCCTAAAAGTACGCTGTGGTATTTAAGAGTTTCTATTTATATGTTACAAACTTCATGTCTAAACATCTTCCATCTGTGCCTGATGTTTGTGTTGATATGTGGGGCTGCGTAATTTATTAGTTTTTACTAACAAGGGAAAAATAGATATTCACTAATATGTTGTTTTTTGGATCATGATATCAACATGGTTAATTGTCAGAACATATGCCTAACATCTGTTGGTATCTCATCATAGACTCTTAAAATCTATAACAATATGCAACATTTGTGTGATTATTTGATCTGCAAAGCTCTTTTTCTGTTACTTGTCAGCACAGATGCCTAACATCTGTTGGTATCTCTTCTGTTGCATGTTTAGTTTCTTCTCTTGCAAGCTTAAATGTGCATGGAACTTTATATCAAGGGCAGCTTCATCTGTTGGATAGATAGCCATTAAGCACTCCAATCTGTTGAGACTTTTTCATTTTAAAAGCCAAAAATAGAAAAGCTTGCATGCTGATTACAAGATTTGCCTTTCCTTTTTTTCAGATAAGTTTATGGAACCATCTTATTGCCTGAATAAGTTTTCATTTTCAACTAGTTTTCATTAGCTCAAAACAGTAGTTAGTTGGTCTAAAATAAGTAGTTTCAAATTTGTGTAGTACTTATTAGAAATGTGCATTTCTTATAAGCACTTTTTTTGGGTAACACATTCAAATTGGCCCTTGATTTGGTGAATCTATAAATGCATGAAAATAAGGTTTCCTTCTGTGTTTTAACAGACTATACTTGGTTATATTTATTTCATTCTATTGTTTAGCTTTTTTGCTACTAATTTCACAGAGAAGCAAAGATCGGATGCTGTTAGAATTGAGCCTGTGTTTGTGGATGCTAATGGTCAGGCGTTTTGGAAATTAAAATGTTATACTGCTGAAAATACTGTTTTGTTGCAAGGTAATTCTTAATGCAAAAGATTGAAAATTGTGGATAATTCCATTTTGATTTGGACTCAAGCAAGTGTTTTTGGAAAAAAACTATGCACAGATGTCAAAAGTTGGGAAGCAGCTACAGCTGATGAAAGATGGTTTGTTTATGGTGCTGAACAGAAACAGGAGATTGAGGATTACATTTCCTCAAGGTGAGATAAGTTATCATAGTCAATGTGGATGGTTCTTACGGGTTTAAACTTTTGTTTGAGTAATCTTGGATTGTTTGTGTGCTTTATACTTTGTCAAAGGACATGAAAATGCCTAGTATTTGATATTCTCTTCTGGAGTTATGTAAGCAGGATGCCTCTTCTATCTATCCTTTTAATGCTATTGCCTTATGGTTTTAAGTTCATCTATCCGAAATCTATCATTGACATGTTAAACTAATTGTCTTATTTTCAGTAGTTGCAGGGTTAAAAGATCTAAACTTCAAAATTTTGTATCCACTCTTCCAAAAGAAAGCAGTGAAGTAGATCTGTAGGTTATTTGTAAGGTTAGTATTGCCATCTTTGGCCAAGAGCTTTGCAGTGTCAATGTGAGAACATATCACACATATTTTATTCTGAATTTAAATACAAGGATAGAAGTCTGGGACTCCTTATGCCATAAATTAATTGAAGGATATTGACCAGGCTGAGAGAAAGGGCATGGGTGAAGACTCATGATTTCATTATCTTATCTACGATGCGATAATTTCATCTTAAGTCTTTAATCATGTTTGGGCTGATATAGAAACTATAAGCATATTAACTTTTGTTTTTGTTTTTTCTCAGTGGAGCAGGACGCTAGGGAGATAATCAAGGGGATTGGTTCTACCATTGCTGGCTGTATTTAAAGCTTGGTTTTCAATCTTTTTGTTGATAGAAGTATGAACAGTTGTTAGGTTTCCATTTTTTGGCAATGTGATAATTACAAGTTATAGTTTCTGTAATATCAAGCAGTGTCTATGGCAAGCTATTTTTGGCATCATGTGGATAAACTCATTATTGGACGGAGGTCCATTTAATGATAATAGCTATATATTGGTTACATACAAAGATCGCATATGATTGTATTGTATGACTTTTGTTGATATAGACCTTGAATTGTAATGTGTTTTGAAGCAGACACTTGAAGATAAGAATAGAAGATAATAATGAAGGGCAATGTAATTTACAAGTAAAATAAAACAGTTTTTTGAACTAGGAGACAAGGAATTTGTGGTTACCCTATCCTATTTACATGTCTTTGAAACAAGTGATTCAGTTTTGAATTCATAATTTTAGGTGTTCTATTACTATGAAGTGTTGAAATTTGGGGATTTTTGTTTTCCCAGGCATGGAAATTACCTTTCTTAATTTTAGGTGTTCATTGGGGATTTTTGTAGTGATGGATATTGCATGTTTATTTAGATTTTTGACATGGATATTTGTTTTCTTCTTTATATAGAGTGGTCTTCCTTAGCTAGTGCATCAGCACATCTATTCCCCTCTCTAAGAGTATGAACCAAGGAAACCTTCCACCCATGTCCCATGAGCTCCCTTATCTCAGATCTGAGAGTAGCAAGGGTAACAAATTATTCGCTCTTCATTCTTTATCATTGAATGAATACTTAATGAAACTAATAAATTTATAAAAAATAATATTTTAAGATTACTTTTTGCATACTATTTCAGCTCTTTGCAACTAACTCATAATCTATTGGGTTGATAGTCGATCTTCTCTATTTTTTCTATCTATTGACAAAGATCATAGTTATTAATTAGTAATATCTTTTTTTTTTTTTTTTTTTTTTTTTTTTTNTTTTTTTTTTTTTCTTTCTATATATGCTGGGTTAGGAATTATGGGAGAACGACTACGTAGAAATCCTGGCCAAGGATTTGAAGGGTCTTGTTTGTTACAAGAGCAATGTAATAACTGGTGCACATTGAGAGAGGGTGCAATTGATGGAGAATGTTGGTATAATTTAAAATGTTATTCAAATATGACTGTCATGACAGTGATAGAAGGCCAAGCGGAATATGGAAAGGGCCTTGTTTTATAGATAAACACTGCTATGTGCAGTGTAGGAAGAAGGAGAATGCATTAAGAGAGCGTTGTCACAAATTGGAATGTCATTGCCTCTACCATTGCAATTAAAAGCGAAACTCTTGACTAAATCACTATTGCAACTTTGTGTTTACAGAATAAAGCTGTTATTGTGACAATTGCTGCTACATCATGTTGTAGAAACAAGTGAACAATTTCAGCAGAAATACCAATAGTACCAATGCAACTTTAGTTGTTAATAGTTACGTGGGTGGAATATTTATACTATTATTGAAAGTATTGGAAACAGTTATTGTTTGCCTTTTTCCTCTATGTAGAAGGGATACTATTATCAACCTTTTTCTTTAACTTTTTTGGTGTAATATACACGAAGTTAATTTTTTCAATTGAAATTATTAATAGAGTAAAAATTTGAATATATATAACATCTCAACTATATGAAAGATTTTTAGTCTAATTATCTTGTGTGTGCTTGTACCAATTATTACTCATATTTGACCTTACTTACTATTAAATTCCAAATACTAATGACATAAACTCCACGATCAAACACTACAATATATACAATTAAAGAAATTGACGAAACATATAATAAGCATCAATTAACAGAATGAGTTGTAAGATGAGGTTTGGTTCTAGATACCCAAGAGGGATCACTCCCTACTTTTCTAATTAAATCATGATAATGAGCAGTATCAGCAGTTGTAGCAACAACTGTAACAACTGCTGCTTCTGTTTCATGTACATCAAGATAACATAGTCCTTGATTAAGAAAAAGAGAAATAGTAATACACATTCCTAACTCTTTTGCATTCTAATTTTGTTTGTGTATGTGAAGAAAAGGAGAATGGTAAGGTCATAACAAGGCAATGGCGGACATTTTACTAAGTAAACGTGATTTCTAAGGAGGTTTCTCTTGCAGCCCAAGCTAAAAAGTAAGGCATATATAGAAAGTGATTATCATTTAGGGTAATAAGATTCTTTGCACACTTGGAGTTGAACGAGGTTGGTAGAAATTGGAAAACAAGTTCCAATCCATATTCCACTAGCTAGGTTTACAAAGCTTTTCACAGCTAAATTAGCAATATCATTAGGACAAGCTACACATTCTATACAATCCACTCTCCTTCTCCATGCACCATGTCAAACAATGATTGTCATTCCAGCAAACCCTTTCCACGTTTCACTAAGATTTTGACATAGATGTTCATCTCCATTTCCATAATTCATAGCCTTGCATATATAAAAGGAAAAAAAAGAAGAGAAAAGAGGAAGAAAGTCGATAATACTCATATATATATATATATTTCTTTATTCTAATTTGTTTCAGAAATTCAAAAAAGAAGACGTGCAACTTTCAGGATCAAAGCATACATGCAAAGATGTAATGCTTTGCAAAGAGTAAGAGGATGTCCAGCTTTTTATTTTATTTGAGAACTGGTATATGAGGACACTGCTCTTATATACACCAATGCATTAACTTTCCATACGCCTAAAGAAGAATTCAGTCCATTCTCATTCATACTCGAAGGCTATGTAGAATAATCTGTACAATTATAACATGAGATCTATTGTAAAGACTCACACAAGCATTTTGATGAATTAATTCTTTTGTAGTGGTCATATTTTTATTTTGCGTGTCCTTGTATCTGGGTATCGACAATAACACTGTTTTTCATCAAAGGGATATAAAATATGTTTTAGTATTTACTTAAGTCTTCATGTTGTGTTGAAGGCCACAACAGATGATATAAGTGTGATTGTAAATCAGTTTGCTAAGGAATGCACCATGGTTATATTTCTTTTGATTGCTGTAAGTATGCATAGAATTTATTTGTAGACTTGTAATGATGCTTGCAAGTTATGTGAACAATTCTAGTAAAAACTAAACCTATCTTGCCTCTTTGTCAACTCTGCTGAATTTAAAGTCAAGCAATTAATTTGTTTTTATTTAATATTGTTTGATAACATAACCAATATTGTGTTGATTGCTAAATTTGATTACCTGTTGTCTTCCAAATAGGAATCTCAGAACTTCCAAAACATTTTTTTTGGAACAGATTAAAAAACAATTATTTCTCGTGGTATGTGTTTTGTAGGAATTTTTTAAAAAAAATAATTTTTTTTTTCTAAGAAAACCCATTAAAACTTTTTCCCATGAAAAGTTTTCCCTGGAAATTTTTTTTAAATAAGTTTTAAATATTTTCCACGGTATATTCCCTTGAGAAATATTGTGAAAAAGAGCATAGAACATGATCTATTTTAGAGAATTTCTTATGGTA
Organism: Cercis canadensis; assembly: GCA_003255065.1. Taxonomy (NCBI): domain Eukaryota; kingdom Viridiplantae; phylum Streptophyta; class Magnoliopsida; order Fabales; family Fabaceae; genus Cercis; species Cercis canadensis. The sequence continues at coordinate 384,762 of QAOA01008251.1, read as the reverse complement.
TTTCACAAGAAAAAACATTATTTCACAGTATCATTATTGTGAAAAATTGAAATTCTCATGAAAATTTTAGTTTTTCTCAAAGAAAATTCCTTGAGATAACAACGATTTTCTTGTAGTGGCTAGGGATGGGCTTTCTGATCTTGTTGAGTCTACCAAGTGTTGGGGCAAGGGAAGTTTGCTGGTTATGCTCACAAAACTACTGAGTGCTAACTTAGAGAAGCTAGATATCAAAACTTACTTAATTGGAACTAGCTTGGAAAAATTAGAGATCAAATAGTACTCAGTTGGATCAAACTTGGAGAAGTTAGAGATCAAAGAATATTCTTTTGGAGCTAGCTTAGAGATGCTAGAGATCAAATAAAAATTGTAATCTAGTATGTTATTCAAAACACCAATCATGATGGAGACATTTGAAATGTAAGGAGTGATCCTTCTTGGGTTCAACATATCATATGATCTAGATCCACATACATCATCCTACAACTCTTCTGTTAATTAATTAGATACTTATTACATGTTTCATCAATTTCTTTAATTGTATATATTGTACAATGTGTTTATCATGGAGTTCATGTCATTAGTATTTGGAATTTAATAATTAATAAGCTCAAGAATGTGTAATAATTGATACAAGCACACAGAGTATAACTAGACGAAAAGTCCTTTTTAAAGTTGAGATTCCATTTTCAAATTTTCACTCTCTTGATATTTCCAATTAAAAAAAATTAACTTTGTCTATCTTACGGCTAAAAAAATTAAAGAAAAGGTTGGTAATAGTAATCCCTGCTACCAAGTAGAGGAAAAAGGCTAACAAGAACTGTTTGCAATACTTTTATTAATAGTATAAATATTCCACCCATGTAACAATTACCAACTAAAGTTGCATTGGTACTATTGCATGGTGTTTCCGCTGAAATTATTCATTATTTCTACAACATGATGTAGCAGCAATTGTAGCAGTAACAACTTTATTTTCTATACACAAAGTTGACGTAGTGATTGTAGTCCAGAGTTTCGCTTATTAAATGAAATTGTAGAGGTGCTCACATTTTAACAGAGAAAAGAGCAATAACACTGCCAAAGATAACAATATCCTTCATATGCACCCTCTCGTGCTTTGCACTGATTATGACATGAATCACTGAATATGTCACAAGCCCCTTTCCATGTTTTACTATATTGTTCACATAGTTTTGGCTCATCATCATCCATAATTCGTAACCCTATATATATAGAAAGAAAAGGAAAAAAAAAAGAAAGAAAGAAAGATATTACTAATTAATGATTATGATCATTGTCAACAAATAGAAAAAATAGAGAAGATTGACCATCAAACCAATAGATTATAGGTTAGTGGCAAGGGCCTGAGATAGTATGCAAAAAGTCTTAGAATAAAAACTCTACGTCAAGAGAGAGAGAAGAGAGGACTTACCATTGGTGAGGAAAAGAAGGGTAAAGCAGATGAAGACAATGAAGATGGACAGCTTAAAAATAGAAGCAGCCATGTTTCCTTGAAATTTAACGCTATTTCTTTTGTTGATGTAGGTGAAGATTAGCTTACGCATATATAGCAAGAGAAAGGGTGTTGCTTTGGATACTTAAGAATGTAAAGACGTGACAAAAATGGTTGAACTTGATGCTGAGGATATTCTAGCATCCACTCCTAGTTGTCTTTCGTCCTTGTTGTTTTCATTATTTCATATCCGCATCAAGGTGTAGCGGCTGCCGCTTGTCCTGTGAATGGTGGCAATATTCTACTGATCTAAGACAATTCAAGGAATCATCATTCTCACACTTGCTTTGTTTCAATTTTCTATAGGATCATATTTGTACTCTCTTTCTTTGTATTTGGCTCCAAGATTTTGTTCATGTGTTACTTTCTATGTTAGTTTCTCTCACTTATTTCTGGCCATCAAAAGTATCGAACACCATATCAAATTTGAATTTGACATGAAAAGAATTAAATTTAAGGTAACAATCATTCTAATCTATTCAATACCTAGATTCAATTTTGTAAAAGAAAAAGAAATGTTTGAAAGATGATATACTGTGCGGTTCAAGGGATATTTTCTTTATTGTTTGAATTCAATTTTTCTTCTAAACTCAAAGATTGCTATATAAAATTGCCCCACCCGTTTCTCAAAATATTTAAAAATTTCATTCCCCAAATCCTACAATATATCCCACCTGTTTTTCTCTTAATGAACTGGGTATCTGACCGAACTTCATTAAAATCTGTTGGTTTATAAAAAAGAATAAATACGATTCAATTTCTAAATATTATTGAATGTAATTGCATCACACCAAGTTCTAAATAACAAATTTTTAAAATTATGAGAAATTCAATGTACAACATTAACGGCTGAGTGTCCTACATGCAATACCAAATAATTGCTTTCTGGCATATGGCCACATAAATCTAGCTGAAGCTTCCTCATAGAGGTAATCATCAATTACAACTTTGATGCCATGCCTCTCCCAACAATTTGTAGACTCCTCTAAGGCTTTTGATTGTGATATTTTTGCCCAAGATAATGGAATCGGTAAATTAAAATACATACATTGAAAAACATGAAAACAGCAGCATAGATTTGTTTTAGAAATTAATCTTTTATGGAACTCATCCTATAGTTGACACTGCCAATGAGAAAACGACAGATAGCAATATACTTAACATATTAGCAAAAATTGAAGTAGACACAAATTCAAAGAGAAGGCAAGAAGAACCTCTGCCTTTTACTTCCAGTGGTATAATTGGACGCCATGGAAAAAGTAGAAAATCTGCTCATAACTGATTTCAGGACTGTTTAAGTTTGGCAAGGCAAACACCCTCTTCATTGCCCTTACTACGCCAATACTGGCTATATGAGATTTTATTGCAGTGAGTTTTCAGGCCTTTTATTGCAATGTGCTTATTATAAAATAGGAGATTGAAGACTTGGTACATATGGCTATGAAAGTGGAGAGGCAATTGAAGAGGAAGGATTTTTCAATGTTCAATTGAGATTCCACAAGGTTCAATCCAGGTCCATCTTCTCCATGGAAACCGAATGAGAGCAATGATGACAAGGTTGCTTTCTAAGCCTAAAACTGAGATACCTAGAGCATCTAAAGATGGAGGCTATCAACCTAGACGTAACACCGAAACCCCACCTACTCGGAATAGAGATATTAAATGTTTTGATGTGGGATGCTTCTCAATGCCTTAATAAGATAGCAATAACCCAAAGGGTTTGTTTGAGAGTTACTTTGGAGGAGAAAGGAAAGGAGATGAGAGGAATAAAACTCTCATCTTCCTTGTTTGGAAGATTTATATTAAAAAAAGAGAAGAGAACAGTGGGTAAGATGCAATATCCACATTCTTTTTTTGGTCTATTTTTGTGTTCCTCCAAATTGGGGGGTTTGGAGAGGAAATATGTTAAAATGACTATTATACTCTTTTATATTTTTTTAAATTCCTCACCCTTTTATTAAGAAATAAGTGTATTATATTATTTAATTTTATATTAAATATATCTATTTTAATAATAAAGGATAAACTAATAAAAATATTTTACAGTAGGACTTTTCCTTTCCTTTCCTCTCCTTTTACTCATTTTAATCATCCAAATAAAGGAGAGAAAAACCTCTCATTTTCCCTTCCCTTCCCTTCCTTTCCCTCTCTTTCCTCTCCTTTCCTCTCCCTTCACTTCAAACTCTCAAACAGACCCTAATGAATGATGGGGATGTTGATACGGTGGGACTAAGGGTCAGCACTAGGGTCAAAAGACCCAACCCACGATACACTTAAAATGCATGGATATGCATGGACGTGGGTGTATCCACCAAGGACTCTAGTTCTACTGCTATCTGCATTATTTATATTATGCAGTAGTTATCTTATTATTTCTTTTACTGTTATCAACAGTAGTCTTAGTTATTTTATTATTTCTTTTATTGTTATCAATAGTAGCATTAGTTATCTTATTTATTCTTTTACTATTATCAACATTAGCCTGAGTAGAGAGTCCGTAGCTTGTGTACTTGTAAGGCACCTCTAAAAGCAGCACGTCAGTTCAGTGCTGGATATCAATAAACAATAGTTTCAGTTCCCTTGTTGCATCATTTGGTGTCAGAGCCAAATGGCAACCTAAAAAGAAAGGCTTGAGCGTTTGGAAGGAGAGATTGCAGGATTAACAGAGAAGGTCCAGGGGATAGAAGTGGGAATGCAAGGGATGGAAGTTTCCATGAACAACCAGTTCAAGGAAGTGAACAACTAGTTTAACGAGGTGAAAGAGGCATTGGCCAAAATCATAGGCCAACCGCAGAGAGGGAGACTGGAGGAAGAACCAGTCAGGACAGTCACCAAGCACAAGATTGCAGAAGGCAACAACCACGCACTACCCCGGTACATCAAGATGGATTTTCCCTGCTATGCGGGTATGGATCCTTCCTAATGGCTGCACCGGGTACGCCAGTTTTTCCAATACCAAGGAACTCCAGATGAGCAACGAGTGCCCTTGGCTTCCTTTCACATGGAGGGTGAAGCCAATCAATGGTTGCAGTGGTTACAGCACACCTACATGATTGAGGGAATGGTCGTGACTTGGGAGATGTTCGAACGAGAGTTGATCAGAAGGTTTGGTCCGACTGAGTTTGAAGATTTTGATGAAGCACTCACACAGATTAAGCAGACAAGGCCACTACATAACTACTTACGAGAGTTTGAGAGTCTAGCTAACAAAGTAAAAGACTGGCCTCATAAGGCATTGATTGGAGCCTTTGTGGGTGGCTTAAAGGACGAGCTTGCAGGCGAGGTACACATTTAAAGACCCAAAACACTACAGGAGGCAGTCGACTATGCAAGGATGCGTGATGATCTGCATGCTCGACGACCAAGGTCGATGCGCACCAGCGAACGATCAACTGAACGCACCAGTGAGGCACCTAGTACCATGATCGAGAGAAAAATACCACCCGGGGTGAAGAAGTTGACCTGGGCAGAGATGCAACAGCGACGAAAGAAAGGATTATGTTTTAACTGTGATGAACGATTCACAGCCGGCCACAAATGTAAGAAACCACAACTTCTCATGCTAGCTGCCAATGAGGTGTATGAAGAGGAAGACAAAGCAGAGGTAAATGAAGAGATAGAAATTTCCTTACATGCTCTCTCTGGTTGGAACAACCCACAAACCCTCAAGGTCATTGGTTACATCCAGGGACAGCCACTATTCGTCTTAATAGATAGTGGTTCAACACATAACTTTATTAGTCACAGCAAGGCAGAAACTTTAGAACTACCAGTGACCACCCCAACCACCTTCAACGTGTCAGTAGCAAACGGAACCTTGGTAAAATGCGATGGCAAATGTGACAAGGTGCACATTCAGATTCAAGGCTATTCATTTACTACTAGTCTATATGTGTTACCATTGGCAGGTATGGATGCTGTTTTGGGAATTCAATGGCTTGAGACACTCGGACCCACCATGTGTGACTGGGGAAAGCTTACTATGGAATTTGGAAGCCAGGGGCAGAGACACCGTATAGAAGGACAGAACAAACGTCAAGTCAAAACAGAAACCATTACAGGAATTATCAAGCAGCGAGCACATATCAGTGCTCTCTTTGCACTCCAGGTGCAACCAGTTATTTCAGCTATAATGATGCCCAACGATGAAGAACTTGCACCAGAAATAGGGGAGTTGCTTTAACGGTATGCGGTGGTATTTCAAGAACCCAAACAGTTGTCACCTTCACGTATCATCACATACCACTTAAAGAGGGGACACCACCAGTAAATGTTCGGCCATACCGTTATTCTTATCACCAGAAAAATGAGATTGAAAAGTAAGTTGCAGAAATGATCGCCAACGGCATCATACAACCCAGCACCAGCCCATACTCATCTCCGGTGCTTTTAGTTCGAAAAAAAGATGGAAGTTGGCGCTTTTGCACTGACTATAGAGCCTTTAATGAGGTCATTATTAAAGACCGCTTCCCTATTCCCACCGTAGAAGATATGTTGGATGAGCTGCATGGGGCATAATACTTCTCCAAGCTTGATTTACGGTCTGGGTACCATCAAATCATGGTGCGAGCTAGAGATGAGCACAAGACAGCATTTGGAACACACCATGGGCACTATGAATACTTAGTCATGCCCTTCGGTTTGTGCAACGCGCCTGCTACATTCCAATCCGCCATGAACTTCATATTTGCTCATAATTTACGCAAGTTTGTTCTTGTTTTTTTTTTTTTATGACATATTGGTTTATTTTATAGCACCACTTGGGAAACTCACATTGGCCACCTTGAGCTTGTTTTACAGACACTAGCACAACATCATTTCTATGCTAAACTTTCTAAGTGTAGGTTTGGATGCAAAGAAGTGGACTACTTAGGCCATATAATCAGACATAACGGTGTCATGGTCGCCCCAAAAAAGATAACAGCCATTCAAGCTTGGCCATGCCCTCGGTCAGTCACGGAGTTGCGGGGGTTCTTAGGTCTCACCGAGTACTATCGGAAGTTCATTCGGCACTATGGGTGGATAGCAGCCCCACTAACACAACTACTTAAGAAAGGTGGATTCATGTGGGGAGAGGAAGCCCATAAGGCTTTCTTGCACCTCAAGGAGCTGATGTGCAGCGCACCGGTATTAGCGATGCTAGACTTCACCAAAGTATTCACTGTTGAAACAGATGCCAGTGACCATGGAATGTGGGCGATACTGTCACAAGAAGGTAGACCGGTGGCATTTCTCAACAAGGCACTAGGGGCTGCATCTAGAGCCAAGTCCACATACATTAAAGAAATGATGACAGTATTGGAAGCAATTCGTGTGTGGCGGCCTTACTTGTTTGGGTAGCATTTCATTGTACTTACGGATCAACGGAGCCTCAAATATATGCTAGAACAAAAGATAACAACACTGGAACAACAAAAGTGGGTAGCCAAGCTATTGGGTTACGATTACGAAGTTCAGTATATACTAGGGAAGGAAAATGATGCCGCTGATGCATTGTCTCGCCACCCTGAACCGCCAAGCGTGCTGGCCATATCATACCCACAATTTGCAATCTTACAAGAGCTGCAGGATGCCAATATTCATGACTCATACTTGATAGGACTGCACCAACAACTCAGTAATAATAGTGGCAACGAAGCTGGGTTCTCGACAAAAAATGGGTTCTTGCTCTACCATGACCAACTAGTCTTACCCCTATCCAGTGAATTTATATCGAAGGTCTTAGAAAAGTACCATGGCTCAGCTATAGGAGGTCACGCAGGGGAGTGGAAAACTTATCAAAGAGTGAAACGAGACTTATATTGGCAAGGGCTGCGTACATCCGTCAAACACTAGGTGGCTGCATGTGATGTTTGCCAACGTAACAAGCACCTGTCACAAAGCCCCGCAAGATTGCTACAACCCTTGGCCATTCCAGATCGAGTATGGGATGATATCTCAATGGACTTTATAGAGGGACTTCCCATGTCCGCAGGTAAGAATGTTATTATGGTGGTTGTAGATAGACTCAGCAAGTATGGCCATTTCCTTGCCTTAGCACACCCTTACATGGCTAAGTTAGTAGCGGAGATGTTCGTCAACTTCGTGGCTAAGTTGCATGGCATGCCACGGACCATCGTCAGTGATCACGACCCCATCTTCCTATCTAAATTCTGGAAGGAATTCTTTCACTTACAAGGAACGCAACTACATACTAGCACCGCCTACCACCCTCAAATGGATGGCCAAATCGAAGTGGTGAACCGTTGCCTTGAACAATATTTAAGGTGTTTCGCATCTCAACACCCAAAGCAATGGGGGCGGTACCTAGCATGGGTTGAATATTGGTATAATACTAACTTCCATGAGGCCACAAAATGCACACCCTTTGAGGTAGTATATGGGCGACTACCACCTAAAGTCATTAGGTATGAGCAAGGGAGTAAGGGCTTGGATGAAGTGGAGCAAGCACTACAAGATAGGGACATGGTCCTGTCTAAATTAAGGGAGCAACTCATGATAGCCCAACAACACATGGTGCTCAGTGCCAACAAAAAGCGCCGTGATGTGGTGTTTCAAGAAGGGGAATGGGTTTATTTGCGGTTGCACCCCTTTCGGAAATCTTTGGTGTTCAAGAGGGCTTACAGGAAGTTGGCAAGCAAGTTTTATGGTCCTTATCAAATACTAGCACACGTCGAGAAGGTTGCGTATAGATTGGCACTACCGCCTGAGACTTGTATTCATCCTGTCTTCAACATCTCATTGCTGCGAAGAAAGATTGGGGATGCCCCAGTTGCTGTGGTTGCAATACCATCAGTTGATGACCATGGAGAAATGGAGGTGATTCCGGATAAGATATTACAGACGCGTTGGGTGACACGAGGCCGGAAGCATGTTAGAGAAGCTCTGGTGCAATGGATGGGATTACCAAGAACTGAGGCTACATGGGAACCAGTCCAAGAGCTCCAAGCCAAGTACCCAGATTTGATCCTTGAGGACAAGGAGTTACTCAAAGGGAAGGGGAATGATACGGTGGGACCAAGGGTCAGCACTAGGATTAAAAGACCCAACCCACAATACACTTAAAATGCATGGATATGCATGGACGTAGGTGTTCGCACCAAGGACTCTAGTTCTACTGCTATCTGCATTATTTATATTATGCAGTAGTTATCTTATTATTTCTTTTACTGTTATCAACAGTAGTCTTAGTTATCTTATTATTTCTTTTACTGTTATATATCAACAGTAGCATTAGTTATCTTATTTATTCTTTTACTGCTATCAACATTGGCCTGAGTAGAGAGNCAATAGGTGGGATTACCAAGAACTGAGGCCACATGGGAACCAGTCCAAGAGCTCCAAGCCAAGTACCCAGATTTGATCCTTGAGGACAAGGAGTTACTCAAAGGGAAAAGGAATGATACAGTGGGACCAAGGGTCAGCACTAGGATTAAAAGACCTAACCCACGATACACTTAAAATGCATGGATATGCATGGACGTGGGTGTATGCACCAAGGACTCTAGTTCTACTGCTATCTGCATTATTTATATTATGCAGTAGTTATCTTATTATTTCTTTTATTGTTATCAACAGTAGTCTTAGTTATCTTATTATTTCTTTTACTATTATCAACAGTAGCCTTAGTTATCTTATTTATTCTTTTACTGTTATCAACATTAGCTTGAGTAGAGAGTCCGTAGCTTGTGTACTTGTAAGGCACCTATAAAAGCAGCACGTCAGTTCAATGCTGGATATCAATAAACAATAATTTCAGTTCCCTTGTTGCATCAGATGTGGTAACCGATAGTGAGCATGATAGTGAGTCTTTGAATTCTTTGGATGATGATAATGAGCATGTTGAGCTACTAGTTGATGGTGAGATATTTGTTATTAGGAGAGCCCTTAATGCACATATGAAAGAGCTTGATGAAGCTCAAAGAGAGAACATCTTTCACACTATATGTCTTGCTAATGGGAAAATGTGCAACATGATTATAGATGAAGGGAGTTGTGTGAATGTGGCTAGTATTACTCTTGTGGATAAGCTAAGTTTGCCAACCTTGAAGCACCCCAAGCCATACAAGCTACAATAGCTTAATGAGAATGGAGAGATCAAGGTAAACAAACAAGTATTGGGGTCATTTGGTATAGAAAAAAATGAGGATGAGGTAATGTGTGGTGTTGTGCCAATGCAAGCTGGTCATATGTTGCTTGGTCGGCCTTATCAATATGACCGAAATGTGACATACAATGGCTACACAAACCGTTACTCCTTTGTACTAAACAACCAATAATCAGAATATGAATTTGAATGAATGAGAGGTTTTATCTTTTGAGTTTTTTTGAAAACTCTTAGAACTTATCAAGAATAGTAAATTCTTGTAGCGTCTATATCATTCCCGAATACCTTCAGTTCCCACTTCGCTAAATGACCGGTCAAGGTCCTCTTTGTTTTGATTTTCGTTTATGAACTTTGATTAGACGTTCTAGGGTGTTCGAATCTCTACCAATCGTAATTGGGTCTTGGGCAAATCCTAAAGGTTCATATCAGGATCAATCTATGATTCTTTGGTTAATGTATCTATGAGAAGTATACGGCTACGAGAATATTTTAAAATTTCTTGTTTTATTGGTCTCATACGTGAGGTGAAAGTTACTAGGGAAACAAGAAATTGTTGTATGAATCAGAATAAGATATACATGATTTTATATACTGCCAAATCAATTCAAATGATAATCTAGACATGGGTCTCACTTTATATATGAGTACTTCGATATTACACCCCATGTTCTATGCATATTGCACATCGGTTTAAAAATTAAACCTAATTTATTGAATATATGTTATATTTTTATTTGTCTAGAGAGTTATAATTTGTTCACACAAGAAATTTTCCATCCGGCACACTATTTAATGTTTTATCCATAAACTTGAGCAGAGAGACGTGGGTTAAGAAGGACTTTGAGTGGGGAGGCTTTCATGTTGGTAAGACCTATCTGTTCACACATATCAACAGGCTCATTATGAGGAGTTGCAATATGAAAGGCATGCAGCAGATTCGCAAGTGTAAGTTGCATAGATTGGAGAGCAAAGGAGAGTCCAGGACACATTCTTCTGCCAGCACCAAATGGAATCAACTTAAAATTCTGGCCCTTGACGTCCAAACCCTTGTGCTCTCCCAGGAATCTCTCGGGGCGAAACACCATTGGATCCGAATACACCTGTGGATCTTTGTGAAGTTTCGAAAGGTTAGTTAAGAGGCGAGTGCCAGCCGGTATATGGTACCCACCAACTGTGCAATCTTCCATGGATTCATGTGGTACGCTGAGTGGTGCTGCTGGGTATAAACGCATTGTTTCCTTGAGGATAGCGTCAACATACTCAAGCTTCTTCAAGTCTGATTCCATAACTAGCCTTTCCTTTCCAATTTTTGTGTCTAATTCATCTTGTGCCTTGTTTAGGACTTCACGGTTTTTGAGCAGTAAGGCAAGAGCCCATGTCAATGTTGCAGTTGTAGTATCCGTGCCACCTAATATTAAGGCCTTTGAAGCCAAAAAAGAAAGAAAGAGAGAAAGTGGAAACTAAAATTAGTCATGAAAGAAAGTAGTTCTATATATGTAATATTCATTCATATTTGAAATGTATTACATAGTATACAAGTTAAGTATTTATCTAAATCAAATTTTTTGGTGGCTATGTTTTTGGGAAGAATAGCATCTAGTGGGTCGTGAGAGAATGTTTACTTTAAACTATATTACGCAATCTAAATTGTGTCATTTTTTCATACAAAATCAAATTTAGCTGATATTAGATAGTTTCTTTTATGATTAGCTCAACAAAACATGATAAGAAGTAAGTAAACTCAAAGCCTTATTTAAAATTAATCATGATTGTAATTTATGTTCTAATGATATGAAAAATATATTTTGTAATATAAAAATATCTTAGATTGAAATGTGAAACAATTCAGGAATGTTGATATCTAAAGTTTGATTTGTCCTAAACAAAATCATTTAATTTTAGTTATTTGTGTAAATATTTACTTTACGAAGTCCGAGTGCTAAATACTATTGTAACAAAGCTAGTGTGCTAAATACTAATTCTAAGCATTATGATTGAAAAGGATTTGGATATGAAACACATACGAGGGATGTAGCCTTAATTGTAGTGTCAACATCATGACCATCAAGGACTTGATCTTCATCAACAATTGAAAGAAGTGCATCCATAAAGTCAGGCTCATGCTCCCCCTTCACAGCCGTAACTTTCTTGCGTTTGTGTTCTTCAAGCCATAATTGAGCAAGTTGGTCCAACTCTTTTGCCGTTTTCTTCATGGCCTTCTCTTTACCATCCAAACCCAGCCACCTCAGATAAGGCAGTGCATCAGAAACCACAAATGACCCACTTAGATCGAAAAGATCTCTCATTAATTTCCGAGTCGTTTCGTTCCCTTCATTGTCGTCATCATCAGCATCACCCCCAACAAAACGTTTTCCTATAATCATTCTGAACATGACATTTAAAAATATGTCCCCAAACCAGGTCTTCATCTCAGTCCTCACTGTCGCTGCTTTATCATGTGAACCAATCTGGTTCTTGTTCTTGTTCGAGTTCAACCAACAGTCATAAGTCTCTTTGATAGCCACCTTCACCTCCGATTCTTTTATGTGTTTGACCATCTCAAGCCGGTGGTTCGAGAGAAGCTCGAGGATTACCATCTTGCGTACATGACGCCAGTACGAGCCATAAGGGCTGAACCCAATCATGGCGAAGTTGTAGCCCATAACTTCAAAGGCTAAAGCTTTAGGACGATTAGCAAAGGCTTTGTCGTTCACAGTAAAGCATTCTTTGGCCATTTCCCAATTACTCACAATCAAGGTTTTGTGAACCCCTAACCTTAAGCTGAAAATTGGTCCATATTTATCTGCCATGTTGCCCAAGGTAACATGAGGTGGCTGTGGTCCACCAAAAAGGTGGAGGTGCCCAATCAAAGGCCATGCGCCGCCAGCTTTTGGTGGTGCTTTTCTAGGTTCATGGGCAATTACACGGTGGCTTCTTGGTATCAATGAAAGCACGTAGACAAACAGCAAGAACGCCAAGGTTATCAGTGCCAACGGTATGGTTGTTTGGGAACAGAGATTACTAAACTCCATGGAGTTGCAGTTTGGTTCTTTGTGAGCTTTTTCGTAGGAACAGGAGTTGGAATATTTGTTCTAGTAAGAAACTGAACGTGTTTGTCCCTCTGTCTCTATTTTTCGCTCTCTCTTTGAGTTTTTCGTTTTTATGCGTGTGCTAGTGTTATCCATGAATAAATAGAAAAGAAAAGAAGAAGAGACTAGCAGCACACAAAGTGAGAAATTAAGGATGAAAAAGTAGCAAGAGAAAGAGAAAGGGTTTCAAAATAATTTTTTTTAATATATAAAAGAAAATAAGTTAATCAGTTTGGTAAACAGATGAGTTAATAAAGTGAAGAACGCAATGGGACAAGAATGAGATATGAGATAGGGGTGTAAGCAAAACCGAGAAAACTGGCCAAACCGATCGAACTGGAGACAAACCGAGTCAAACCGAGGGAGGTGGTCCGGTTTTCGATTTACATTTCTGAAAAACCGATAGGTCCGGTTCGGTTTTCGGTTTTAATGAAGAAAAACCGATAAGAAATCGAACCGAATCGAGTATAGTAAAACTACGTCGTTTTGATATATAAGGTAGGCCTTCTAATATTCTGAAATCCCTTCTTCGACACATTCACGTTCATTTCACCCTCATTTCAAAAATCACAAAATCCCTAACCCTAACTCTTTCTCCTTCGCTGACTCTCCCTCCCGCTTCCCATTCTCAAATCCTTTCTCTCCTAGTCTCCTTACTGCCATAGCAGTTAGCAGCACTCTCCTCTCCTCCATCGTCTAACTCAGTAAGACAGTAACTAACTCTCCTTCATTCTCCTCTCAAAACCCTTGCTGAAAGTGAAATCCGGAAGTTATCTACAGAAGTAACAGAACAATCTCCTCTCTTCGCCACCGCTCTCGCTCTCGCTCTCGCTGTCTCACTCTTGCTCGTCGGTGACTTGGTGAGTTATGCTTCTCCCTTTTTGATAAAATTTATGTCTTTCTACTCTTTGGCTCTATTTTTGTTTATGCTCTTTGTTTCTGAAAATTGCTCTTGTGATGAATATATGACTTGGTGCGATGAATGCTCTGTGATTCTCGTTTTTGCAATTATTTGGATTTATACCTGTCTGTGGATGTCTGGAATACTTAATTTACTGTGTAAAGATATTTCAAGAAATTGTTTAAGGTATTCAATAATTCTGTTAATGCCTCTTTTATCTAATAGAAAAATAATTGTGTTAAATGCCCTCTTTTTTTAGTACAATGCCACATGAATTTGTTGTTAACTACTGTTTGTATGGTTGCTTATCGGTTCTTTTACTGTTTTTCGTAGACTTCCTGCATTCATAAACTCTAAAAGCTTCTATGAACTAAGAAGTTCATCAAGCATACTTAACCATTTTGGAAAAAAAGAGGGATTTGATTTGAGAGAGAGAGAGAGAGTAATAATTGACACCCTTAAAGTAGAAACACACAGTTGACTAAAACTAGAGACAGTGTAATCTTTGGACTAAAAATAATTGACACCCATTGCTGCCTGTTAGGAATTGCAATTTACTCCCTACACCTAACTAATCCTAACAATTCAGTCATTTATAATATAATATTCATATCTTGTCTTTTATTGTTCACCCTCTTACAAAAATCTTCATCTTTAATGCTAATTCCTATTCTTTATGCTTCATTTGTCGCCAACCCTCTCTTCTTACTTTAACAAACAGTGAAAATTAAAAGTGAGTTAGTTTCAGATTTGTTTGGGGTTTTCAACTAGAGACAGTGTAATCTTTGTTTTGGCCATAAGACATGAACAAGTTAATTACCATTCTCTCTAATTAGTAATTAGAATTGAGAAGGACGAGTTTGAGCTTTGTCTCCTTTCTAATCATTTAACTTGATAATAACAATACTTTTTATTCATATAACCATTAGGACAAAGGATAATGATGTACATTCATTGGAATTTGCTCACCAATATGGAACCTTTCAATCTTGGAACAGTGGAGTAGGTAGTGTAAGTGATCAAGTTCAAAAACTCTTCTGAATTTTCCATTATTCTACTGCTCCTTCATGGCTTCATTCATGTAATAAATTACTAGTTTTCTTTATCGTGTTTTCCATATTTATATTTATACAAGTCATTTAATCATGAAACTCTTTCCAGTAAAATATTTATACTTAATTTACCTATTGAACTTAATTATTTTTATTTATGAACAGCCATTTTTAACCCATTTAATTTATCAGTCTATGCTGCATATAAATATTAATCCTTTTTTGTGACAAAAATATGTAAGCTGTCTATTTTTCTCAACCTTAATGGGTAAATCTTATTTATATTTTTACACTACAATTTAATGTTTATCCCTGTGATGCTGATAAATGGATATTGGTTTTTGCAGTAGCAATTGGTTTGGGATTGGAAGGAAAGCAATAAAGGGTCTAATACTAGATTACTACTTTACTAGTGAGCTGCTGCTGATTGGATTTTCTTTGCTTGTATTTATGTTGTTTTTTTTGCTGATTTGCCTGTTTGATAAGTCTGGAAGTTTTTGTTGCTAATTTTCTGTTGTATTTCTGCAATTGTTTTATTGGTCATTGAACTGGAATGTCTGATATTTGGCTGTTATTTTGTTGTAGTGGTTTGTAAAGGAACCCAATTCCACCTGGGTACATTTAGTGCTTGACAATTTTCTATGACAGTTGCTTGTTGAAAATAGAGCAATAATTTATGCTAAGAGTTTGATTTCTGTTTATTTTTTGCTACTTTAAAGTTTAATAGAAAAAGACATGGATAATTGCTTGCAAGTTTTGTTTATTAGTACTCTCCTTATAGCAAAAGTGGTTTGAATCTGGGCAGAATTTCTCATTCACAGCTGCTTGAATGTTTTCAAGCTACAGTAGCAGAAAAACCGATAAAACCGGCCAAACCGAACCGAACCGGTTCGGTTTGACTCGGTTTTTCTAAAAAAAATTCTAAAAAACCGAACCGAACCGAACCAAATTTTATTGACTCGGTTTTTTCGGTTTGGGGTGTAAACCGGACCGAACCGAACCGATTACACCCCTACTAAATAGTAATCAACAATTTTGTTTGTTTAATTTCTTCAAGCATGCCTGTTTGGTGGTGCTATTTTATTTGAATGTTTTCAAGCTACAGTAGCAGAAAAACCGATAAAACCGGCTAAACCGAACCGAACCGGTTCGGTTTGACTCGATTTTTCTAAAAAAATTCTAAAAAACCGAACCGAACCGAACCAAATTTTATTGACTCGGTTTTTTCGATTTGGGGTGTAAACCGGACCGAACCGAACCGATTACACCCCTAGTAATCAACAATTTTGTTTGTTTAATTTCTTCAAGCATGCCTGTTTGGTGGTGCTATTTTATTACCTGTTTTTTGCGTGTATGTTTGGTACATTATCACATCTCTTTAGTCATTACGTTAGAAAAATACGTGCCTAGCTAGATTCAAATCTTAGTTGTACATGTTACAAGTACAAAAGTAAAAAATAAGCACTTTCTTTAATTTAGACATCCTTTTGTTTTTGTATATATAGTTGCCTTGTCTTTGACTGATATTTGTCTGTATTCATCTTCCCATTCAGTTCCCTTCGCATAATGGAAACAGATCAGATGGAAACGAAGAAAATAGAGTGAGTGGGTAATGGTGCTAGTGTCGACAGAACAAAATTATTAATTAATGATATTATATGGCTTTAACCATTTAATTACTAGTATCAGGTTAAATGAAAATTTTGTAATTTTATTACTAATAAAAAGCATCCATGTAGCATTTTGATTTTGAAAGTGTCAGATTTTCAGTTGATAAAGATTTTGCAATGAAGATGAAGATTTGGTATTCCTCCTAATTCATTAGACAAGAAAGAAGAGCGTTTTTCTTTTACTTAAGAACATTGAGAAGGAATAGCTTACTTACTCTGTATATATGGATAAATAAAAAACTTTAAGCAAAACTTATATATTGATATAAGTAATGCACTACTTTTACATACATTATTTCACACTCTATATATGTATGTAACAATGTTTCCACAACTTCGTTCAGTGTAACAATAATTTCACTATTGCCTCTCCCAAAAAAATTCTCTATTGAAACTTATCCTGTTGGCATTTATCTCATGCACGCACCAACTCATTATCTTTTTAGGTACTTGCACCAATCTAAATTTTCTTGCAAAAGTGACTGAATATAATAAATTTAGGACATGCATAACGGTAATGAAGTTTGGTCAAACAGCAATAATCGTTGTTTGTAGCAAAGCCATTTCCAGCTCCCAACACGCTATCAAATATCAATTGTTTATAGAGAAGAGAAGGGTCTGGTTATATTTTCCCAGTAAATAATCAAAGAAAGCATTAATGGCCGCAGTCGAGAAAAGCGTGAGAAAGACATCCAATAATGGCAAAATGCATGAAACCCATTAGAAGTTGTCGGTAACTGCCATGCAAGCATTAAGGTCTACGCAGAGATCTAAGAGAAAAAGAATTGTCATCCCCATTTATTTAATTATAAAAGTGCAAGTCAAAAGCCTCCATAGAAGGCTTTTATTGAAAATTGGAACACCGACGTTACCCCATGAAGATGAAGACCTTATAATTCATCCATTTATTATTATTTCCCACATACCAAAGCTAATAAAAGTCATTAATTAAGCTAATAAAAGTCATTAATTTAAGCTTTTTGTCTTCCAAAACCTTGGAAAAGGTCCTAATTAATTTGCTTCACCATTAATTTCTATCTTAATTTCCGTGTGTTGACTTTATCGTTTAGAACAACTTGTATAAAACACCGTACCTTCTCTACCATCAATTTATTGCAACTGATGCGTTTCAAACTGCTTCACAAATTTGAGTTATCATCACCATTCAAGTTTATACTNTATAAAAGTGCAAGTCAAAAGCCTCCATAGAAGGCTTTTATTGAAAATTGGAACACCGACGTTACCCCATGAAGATGAAGACCTTATAATTCATCCATTTATTATTATTTCCCACATACCAAAGCTAATAAAAGTCATTAATTTAAGCTTTTTGTCTTCCAAAACCTTGGAAAAGGTCCTAATTAATTTGCTTCACCATTAATTTCTATCTCAATTTCCGTGTGTTGACTTTATCGTTTAGAACAACTTGTATAAAACACCGTACCTTCTCTACCATCAATTTATTGTAACTGATGCGTTTCAAACTGCTTCACAAATTTGAGTTATCATCACCATTCAAGTTTATACTTTTTTCAACTTCGTAGCCTATAATCACAAGGTTTTCATTTTCTCTCTTCCTCTCATATTTTCTCTTTCAAGTTATGGATGAAATTGAAGTTCCTCCCCATTTTCTCTGCCCCATTTCCCTACAACTTATGAGAGACCCTGTTACAGTCTCTACAGGAATCACTTATGATAGAGAAAATATAGAGAGATGGTTATTTTCATGCAAGAACAACAGTTGCCCTGTCACTAAGCAATCACTGTTAGGCACAGATCTTACCCCAAACCACGTTCTGCGCCGTTTGATCCAAGGATGGTGCAACCTTAATGCCTCCCATGGCATTGAACGCATTCCAACTCCAAAGCCACCCGTTGACAAAACCCAGATTATTAGAATCCTCTCTGAAGCAAAGAGGTTTCCGGATAAGCAGCTCAAATGCCTTAGAAGGCTTCGATCTATTGCTTTCGAAAGCGAAAGGAACAAGAGCTGTTTGGAGTCAGCAGGGGCAATAGAATTCTTGGCTTCAAGTTTGAAGAAGAACAGTGAAGAAGACTCAACTTTGCAGAGTGAAGCAGAAGCTGCTATTGAAGTCTTATTTCATCTAAATCCTTCTGAAGTTCATTTCAAAAATCTAATAAACAATGAGGGCATTCAATTTGTTGAGTCTTTAGTGCAAATCTTGAAACTTGGGAACTATCAATCTCGAGCTCATGCGACCATGTTATTGAAGTCAGCGTTTGAAGTAGCTGATCCCATCCAATTGATCAGTGTCAGAACAGAACTATTTGTGGAAATAATGAGAGTGCTACGTGATCAGATTTCACAGCAGGCTTCTAAGGCTGCATTGAAGCTTCTTGTGGAGCTCTATCCATGGGGTAGAAACCGAATCAAAGCCGTCGAAGGTGGTGCCGTTTTGATGCTGATAGAGCTCCTTCTTGATGCCTCTGAAAGAAGAGCATGTGAGCTCATGCTAATCGCTTTGGATCAACTTTGTGGTTGTGCAGAAGGGAGAGCAGAGTTATTGAAGCATGGAGCAGGAGTGGCCATAGTGTCCAAGAAAATTCTAAGGGTTTCTCATGTGGCAAGTGATAGAGGGGTTAGAATTTTGACCTCCATTTGTAGGTATTCAGCCACTACTAGAGTCCTTCAAGAAATGTTGCAAGTTGGGGCTGTGTCCAAATTGTGTTTGGTGCTTCAGGTGGACGGAAATTTTAAGACAAAGGAGAGAGCCAAGGAGATGCTCAAATTGCATTCTAGAGTATGGAAGAATTCTCCATGTATTCCTCTTCCTCTGCTCTCTTCCTATCCATCTAATTAGGGGATTTTTTTTTTTTCTCTGTATACATGGTGAAAGTATCTGGCGCCAGAGAAAACATTTCCACCATCATTTTACTTTTTGAATTATACAGATGAATTTCAATTAGTTATATATGAAAGGGAAAAAAAATCCTCATAATATAAAGAAAGCTTAATAAGTTTGATTTGGTTGATGCCGCTAGGTTCATCAATAAGATGCTTTTTAATTTTTCAAGTTTCGGCTCACCTATTGCTATTGGTAGAGAAATAAGGGAGAAAAGACAGTAGATTATGCTAATTAATTTCTAAGTGATAGTATTGATAAATGCATTGGCATCCCCTTGCGAAGGGTATGCCTCGAGACTGGTGGGGAGTGAAGAGGATATTTTGCACTGAAAATTCATTTACCTTTCTCTTTTGAGAAAGAAATTGACTTGATCTCTCAGTTCATATTTCAAGAAAAGCAAGCATAATCCTGATTTTGAGGAACTATAGCCCATTTTTTTCACCAGAAGAAATGGCTAGCTATGTTCAAGACTACAGTCAAATTGGCCTGCACTACACTGCTTGTTCAATTTATAGTAATATATTGTTCTTTGGTTATCCTAAATTGTCTGCATTGCAGCCACCAAAATCCTTTTTTCTTAGTGAATTGTATCAATTGCACCATGACCATGAATTATTTTGGTGATATATCTTCTTCTCCTTATTATTAAAATGCTTTCTGCTCGAAACTCTGGGAAGATGACTCCAATGAATAAGACAATTTCAACAAATGACAAATCTGAAATGCTGAAGAGCTATTTTGCAGTGACAGCCATCATTGATTAAGTAGCTGGGTCTCACTAAAACAATTGATTTCACAGCTAGCTGCTGCGCATTCATGATCCCATTTCGTTGGAAATAGGAGCTCCCGTAACAAATAGTGGATGTGAATAAATGGATTGGCTGTGGTGTTATATTTCTTTCTTCTTGTTTTCAAAATATATAACTCGACTATAATCGTGTGCATTTTTCAGAAAAAAAAAAAAGTGATCCTTAATTTCTGTGAGTCTTCATTTTCATAATGTATGCCATGAATTGAATCTCACTAGCTGTGAAATAGATTAATGCTATGTTTAGATGGGAGGGAAAAATAGAGAGAAAGAAAATAAGAGGAAAGAAAATAAGAAGAAATAGTTTTTCTTTTTTTTGTGTTTAGATAATGTGAAAATGAAATGAAAGAAAATGGAGAGAAAGTAGTTATAGAACATAAAATTACACTTATAATGTCTTTATAAAAATCAAAATTAGTGTGATTAATAGGGGCAAAATGATCCAATTATCTTTTTGTGGTCCCTTTATTCATTTTCTCTCCATTCATAAACAAAATTTTTATATTTTTTTTTTCTCATTTTCTCTCCTACAACAAAACAATGAAAGATAACTTTTTCACTTCCAATTTATTTTCCTCCCATCCAAACATAGGTAAGAATAAGGTGGTGGTTGTCGTTACTTTTCTTGTTATTAGAAAGGTAGAAAAAAAAATAGATTTTCAACACATGAACTCCAACAATAAAGAAAACGGAGATTTTATGATACTACGTAAGTATGTCATATTACACTAACGTGGCAAACATACATAATTTTCATATTTTATTATATATAAAATATAATTTATTTAATTTTTTAAAAAAATTTAAAAACAGTTAATTTGTACATATGTCATTTATTTATTAGTTATTCTTATATAGTATAACATATTACATAAATACTAAAAATATCTAAGAAACCTCCTAAAGAAAATTAATGAAATCGTTGAAATATGAAAGAAGCCCAGAAGGTGATCCCTTGATATTGGTCCCTACCCTAGTTCCCAACCGTCATCGCACACGGAGTCCAAATTTCGAGATGAAAACTTTGAATAAAGAAGGTATCAACATTCTGAGCCCAAAACTGATTGGTGGATGATGGTATGGTACTCTGGTATCCAGAAACAAAAAGAAAAAAAAGGAACTGACTGGTGGATACATTGGGCCCCATCTTTCAAATAGTGGTGTCCATGAGCGGGATTAAGGGCCTTGATTACCGCTACAAGATTTGTTTGAACCTAATTTTCAGGAACAATATTAGTAATGCATAAATTATATAAGTAATAATATAGTTTGAGTTTGAAGAGATAAATTTGAAGTGGAGCAACATATACAATTATATAAGTTTGTATTTAAAAGTTGCATGCAACCTATATGAAAAAAAATAAAAAATCTTAAGAACTTATAATATATATATTGTTTTCATTTTCTTGTTTTTGATACCTATTGTTTTATTTATCCTGTAATGGACATAGGGATAAATCAAACTATATCTTCTTATATTAAATACTTTGTAATTGAGTAAAACTAAGATGTATTTAGGATTTATGAGTTTTTGTATTCAAATCTCATATCGCAGCTTAAATTCAAAAAAAAAAAAAAACTCTTTTTATCCAATAAATTAATCACATTTACAAATTAATCTCATATTTGGTTTTATGGAGGGTTGTAAAATTGACAATTTGGACTTTAGAGGAATTTTATTCTTGTGAGACCAAAGTACAAAAAGACAGTTTGATGTTCGTATTATATACAAATACATATTAACGATATAAAAAATATATATTCAAACATCAAAGGTGTGATTATTATTGAACGCATGATATCCTTTATAATATAACTCTTTAGTCGTAATCATACCCATTTGAAATCATTGGAAAATTTTATTTTCTTCAATGAATTGAATCATTAAACAACTTTCCAATTAATTTAGTTTAATTAAATAAAAAGAGAGGCCACTAACAAACATTTAAGATGTGACGGCTCATCCATCGTAGTTATGCTTAATTCAAACTTTGAATAGTATTCTAAAAAAGGTTCAATAATTCCATTTATGGAGGCGAAAAGTAAATTAAAGAAAGGATACTATAACCACATATTACACATCCACCATTAGAGTGGAGAACGAGTGATCGTAGGGTCGACTCGACTAGTATTGATATTCTTTCGTTATAATGAATGGAGAAAAACTCAACGCACTGACTATTGCAAACGTAAGTGGTAGCAAAGTAGAAATATTGACATGTCAGACATTAATTTCCTTAGGCTACAAAATTTTGTCTTTATATATATATATATATCCAATGTTTCAAACGTTTGGCTTCCAGAACAAAAGCGCAAAATAAACACTTATCTTCTTCTATTGCTTTACTTAATGGTCAAAGACGGGCATATCATATGCATATATAAACTGATTAAAAAAAAAGAAATAAAATAAAATAAAGAATAATGCCTTCCACGAGCCAACGCAAGAACAATTAATTACTTTCATTGAAATCGATACCAAAATTAGAAATGAGAAAAATCAAATGAAGCTTCTAAGTCTTAATAAATATATATGCATGGTGTACATAAAACAATTTAAAAGTATATTATCTTTGGCAAAGAGGAAGAGCGGTTCTAATGCTACTGTAAGTTAACAACGCACATACAAGACTTGCACAAGTCAACTAAAGAGAAGCATTCAATTCAATCGATGAGATGCACACTCTGTTGGGTTTGACTGTGAAGCATGCATGATGCATGAGGTGGAAATGGCCTAGGAGCCATTAATTCCGATTGAGACATGCATTATAGTGCATGTGTCCCGTTGTGGAACTAATTTGTTTCTCAGAACACAATTTCTTATACCAGAAGTTATAAAGTTATTACTTACATGGACAACTCAACATGCAGTGAAGATTAAAAGGACCTAAGACTCTTATTGTGTGCTTTTCTTAAAAGTCAATAATAAAAATCAAAACAAATAAATATGTAAATTTTAGAGAAAATTATTCTTTAGTTTTAAAAGTTTGAAAAAAAGATTATTAAATTTTAAACATGAATGAATTTTAATTTGATTTTTCTTATACTGTGTGAAATGTCTAAAATACTCTTTATATATGTAGTTATTCCGTTAACATATATATATGATTATTATTTGCTGCTATGTGATTATTTTGTTTATATATATGGTTATCATGTTTAAAAATAAATAGAATAATTACATAATACTAAGGGATACAATATAAAAAAAAAAAATTTANAAAAAAAAAATTAAAATTCTTCCTTATTTAGAATCAAATGATATTTTCTTCTAACTTTTGAAACCAATGAGTAGTTTTATTTAAATTTTAAAATGTTCTAGATTCTTTTTTTTTTTTTGAAGAATAAAAAGCCGAACTACTCTAAAAGCATGATAATTAAGAGACACTTTTACAATCTTTCTAATTTTCTACTTTAACAAATATATATGACAAAAAAATATAACAAAATGCTGATAACTTAATTTTAGAAATAATCTCTAAAGTATATGTAATATTAAACTTAGATATTATAGCCTTATAGTTTTCACGAACATATACCACAATGATTAAAATGATATGTCCTATTAGGAAATTAACGGTGTGATATACGTGTCCAGTGTGATATCTAATGGCAAATATATATATATATATGATTGCGTTTTTAACTTGGTATATATGTGTATATATATTAGATAGTTCGGTATCAAATACATGGAATTCACAATTTCTATTTTTGATATAACAATTGAAATTCATTCAAAATGTACAAAAGATATTCAAGAATAAAAAATTCAATTTTTGTAGTTTATGATTGAACTTAAAATCTTCTGCAGATACATTGCTCTGATCCTCCTAAATACTTTTTTTGGGAACTGTAAAACACTTTTCTCATGCTTGTCTAAAGTGATTAATTCTTAGATAAGCACTGGTAATCCTTCACTTCAAATTTGGCTATATAACGAATAGGTAGGACTATAGAGTATATTCTACAGGAGAAGAACCAGAATGAAGGATGATATTAATCCACGTGTAAAAATTCAACATACTGAATTGTCAAAAAGTTTTAATTTTTCGCTTTCAAACAATTCACACGACTCAGATAGATGAATCTTTGCCTTTCCCATTTTGTCATAGCAGTCGGCTGCGCAACAGCCCATCAGACTCAATGAAAACCATATTGAGAACGTGCCACTGTTTACAGTAAAGTCAACTATAATTACTACTTTACAGAGAGACCGGAAAAAGTTTCTTTCTTTTCTACAATTGATGAAGACTAAAATGTTCATCGCGGAAAAATGAAGACAGAATTAGAAAAGAAAAAAAAAAACTGAAGCCTTTGAACTTCTGCTGATCACCTTTGGTGTCTGGTTAACAAATATACTTGAATACATGGAGAATTATTCCAAGTTTTGGAGTACAACCTAAGAATCCCTCTTGCCTTTTCTTTTAAATACGAAGCACAATCCGCTTGCATCACCATGCAAAGCTTCGACACAGCACCAACCCTCAACATCTCTGAAACGACATAGATTGATGCCGAATACTTAGCTATCAAGGAAAGTGTATGAACAGCTCTATCGTCTGTTGTAGGGGAAACTCTTAAAATCCTTTTAGAAAGCACTGCGATGCTTGCTGCGTGTTGAAGAAACTGTTCTCTCCCTTCAGCACAAGAACACAGATGCGCTAAAAGGATAAAGATGAACTCAGTTATGTTCTTTTCGGGTTTTTCGAGTTCTAGCTCGATGAGTTCGAAAACTGCACCTGCTTCCACAATCTTCATTCGGTTTCTGCCTAAAGGGCATGTTTCTATTAAGACATGCAAAGCAGATTTGACAGCTTGCTGAGAGACTGCTCTGCTTCTCAGTACCCTTGTGATTTCTTTGAAGAATTCAAGCTTTAAGTTACCTAAAAGGGTTGAATTTGAGATTTCAATAGCCGAATTCAAGATAGTCATTGTTTCGTTTACCAATTTGACGTTGTTATCCACGTGAAGTTGCAAAATCCAGGTTAACGAGTTGATGAGGTCCAAATTTTCATTAACCAGAGGCTTCAAGGTTGGACCAGTCCAAAGAAGACGAAGGATTACCAAAGCTTCTTCAAGACATGAAGTCTTACCTTGCTTGAAACTCTTTATAATTATGGGAATCATAGCGTTGGCAACACCAGCTTCCGCCATGTACCTTCTGTTCCTCTCGTTCTCTGTGGCCCAAGCATGCATTTTCTCCAACGCGTTTTGATGCAAACGAGGAACCTCTAGATCCCTGATGAGTTTCTGAAAGTGGGTCTTGTTGAGAGGGGGTTTTGGAGTTGGTATCCGATCAATGCCGTTCACCGAGCACCAAGCCTGGATTAGCCTTCGTAGAGTGTGATTTGGGGTCAAGTCTGTGTCTCTTGGCAATGGCTGCTTTGTGACAGGGCAGGTGCAGTCTTTGGCCGTCATCAACCACTGCTCTATGCTTTCTCTGTCGTATGTTATGCCTGTCACCGCCGTCACAGGGTCCTTCATAATCTGAAGCGAAATGGGACAAACAAAATATTGAGGAACTTCAATTTCAGCCATTGAATAGAAGAACTATAAACAAAAATGATCTATTTTTCAGAGATGGAGAAGTTTGGAGAAGAGGGGAAAGAAGAGTAAGAGATTTTTTCTTTGTTGGGTATAAAGCCGTAAGAGAAAGTGGCTCTATCTATAAAATATTGTCTTATTGAGATTTAAAGGAGGACCCTTACATATATATATATATATGGCGACAGAGGGGAAGAAATTTATAGACAAATTAAATGTGTTAAAAAACTTTTTTTCTGTTTTTCCCTTGTTTACCAGTCATAGATGCTTTCAATATTGTCAATGCTGCTATTGGTGGTCAAACCCATCAGCAACCATTTGAAATTTTACTATTTTGGCTTTTGAATTTAGGTGCATGAATATTCTAAGTGGGCAAGCAGGCATCATGCACTGCCACTTGTCACAATTCTAGTGGTCACCCATTTTACGTTCACCGCCATACTGCCGTCGGTTGTTTTGGATTGTGCTTTTGACTACGAAAATGAGAGAAACTTCTGAATATGGCAAACTTTGTGGGCGGCATTTATAGAAGAGGCTACAGATAAATTAAATTTAAAAACTTATATGATGTTACGTATTCCTTTTTGGCTGAAAGCATAGGAGGCCAAAGATAAAATTAAAACTTTCTTTTTAAAGTATGGATAAGAAGTTTCGCATGCTTTTTACTTTCTGTGTATTTTTGACCAGCTGTAAGTGTGTAACAATGCTCATTCGATCCCCTCTGCGGGGCCAATTTGGGTTGTATATATATATATGTGTGTGTGTGTGTGTAAGTTTCAAAGATATGATGTGAGGTTGAACTATGTATGAGATTGATTATGAGGAGAGGACGAAGGCATTTTTGACTAATGAAATTATCAAATGTTCATCGGTAATATCTATATGCCAGTTCTGCAAGAATAAATTAACTATACTGTGTAAAAAAGTTAGCATAGGAGAATAACGTACGATATGACTTTGTGATAATATTGTCTATATCTATAATAATAGTAATTTCGAACGAAAGGAGTGGGATTGTGATACCATTTTTGTTATAGTTATTTATAAACAAACACAAATATATTTTTAGCTTGATTCTTGTTTAATTCGACTATATTTATGATTCCGAGGAATTATTGACTCTTGTTTTTGTTATCTTACAATCATCATCTTCATCCTCATCCTTTCAGTAGCTCTCGTTTAGCTAAAGGTAACCACACTGCCAAAATTAATGGAAAGAGTGCTATTAATTTATGATACGCTTAGGTCTGATCGATCTCTCGTAGTTTATGATGACTACATATACGTATATAAACTTGTATAATTCTTGCACCAAATTGTATACAGTATTATTTGAAAAGTCAAGATCCATATAGCTTACAACAACTTTTTCCGAATATTGTAATATCAACCTAACATTAATCAAGACACATTCAACAACATGAAATGCAATTTTGAATGTCAAGATACGCTTATTTCAATAATATACACTTTTTTTTTAGTTAATATGAACACGATCCTATATATATGTAGGACGGATTTACAAAAATCTCTTATATATGAAGTAATTTAATATATTAATTAATGGTCATATACCAAAAGTTTGAATGAAATGTGCCATAAATAAATGTTAATGTTAATGAGACAATAAAATTCCATTGTTTGATGAACAGAAGATTATTATAAAAAAATTAATTAGTATGTATGTTAATGATCGTCCCTGTATATATTATAATACACTCAGACTAATGATGATGGCATTGACTTTTGATTTGGCTGGACACTAGAAGAGGGGGGCACATCTGGCATATCCTACCAAATGATCTGTTCTTAATTGTAAATGACACATTTCATTCAAACAAATCTTGGACTAGGTTTCCGAAGATTGCCGGCAATTTGACCAAAATAATACAAGTGGACAAAGTATTTACCTATATAGTGCACATTTGAAAGTATTTACCTCAAAGGGGCAGTTTTGATTTTTTTAATAATTTTCGAGTTTAAGTTAATCACGGTTTATCAACTCTAAAACCGTGAATCAACTGAATACGGTTCAGGAAATTTTCAACAAAGCGTGATCACTGTTCATCCATATTTCTCGACTATTCAAGTCACGGTTTTGTAGCATTGTGGTCACGGTGTTCCTCTTTAAGGTCACGGTTTTCATTCCTCTCTTAGTCACGGTTTGGCATGCAGTTTGAGTCATAATTTTTCTATTTTGGGTCACGGTTTGGAATGGTTTTTTGCTGCTAAGGTCACGGTTTGGGAAGTGGTTTGGGTCACGGTTTTCCTACTTTGCTGGTCACGGTTTGGGTTGTGCTTGTTGGTCACGGTTTTGGGCTTGTTGGTCACGGTTTTGGGGCTGTTTGGTCACGGTTTTGTGCTTTGGTTGGTCACGGTTTTTGTGCTTTGGTTGGTCACGGTTTTGGTTCTTTGGTTGGTCACGGTTTTGGAACTCTTTGGTCACGGTTTGGGAAGTCTTTGACTCACGGTTTGTATCTCTTTCTTGTCACGGTTTGGGAAGTGGTTTTGGTCATGCTTTTGCTCTCTTTCTTGTCACGGTTTTAGTCATTTTTTCCCTAAAGCGTGACTCTCTCCTTCCTTCGAAAATGACCTTTCTTCTTCCCCATTTCCCTTTCTTCCCCTCACTTTCACTTCCTCCCCCACCGCCGGCCCATTCCTCCATTCTTTCTCCTTCACGGTTTTGGTTTGTGGTCCCTTTCTTGTATATCTTCCAAGAGTATTTGTGATTTTGTGGTCCCATTTTCTTAATCCTAGTGATCTTGAACTAAGTATTCTGAGTTTAAAATGGCAGAAAAGCATGAAATATTGCCAGGTCCTGTAGATGGTAGTGTGTTAACTGAGCAAGGACAGCACATTTCAACCGGGACGTAGAACAATGGAGTAAGCATATTATTTACTTAAAATTATGCTAATTATAAGAAAGCTTGTGTTAATTGCTCAATTAGTTAGTTAATTTTGTGAATTATGTCTCATATATGAATTTTTTTTTTTGCTTAATTAGTTTATTTTTTGTAATTATGATTAATCTGTAGAATATTTGTTAGTTAATTTATTTAGATTATGCTTAATATATTGATTTATTTGAATTATGGTTAGTTAGTTGATTTTGCTAAGACAAGTCCTTGAATATTGTTGTTTTGGAAACGTTTTTCATAAATGTGATAGTTTACAAATTTTTATATTGAATGTCGAATTTGCAAGGAGGATACCGAATTTTTTTGAACTGTAATGCCCTCTTTGACAAATTTTAGGTTCATTGATGAGAATATATTTTTAACAGATATTTCACCGTTGATGTTTTAGTTATATTTTAATATATGTACATAAAAAAATAAGTTAAAAGTTATTGGTGTGAAGATTGATTCCAAAGATGTTGGGCCTAGACGTATGTCATCTTATAAATTACAAACATTTTGAATGTAAGTAATTAGGTGCAACGCCGAAGGTCAGTTTCAGGATAACTAACATTAGTCAACTGTTAGTAAAACATCCTTGAAATCAATTTCCACACCAATAGCTTTGTCACCATTTTTTTATGTTCACAAACCAGTTAAAGTGTTAGATTTCAAGAACTTTTTTATTGAAGCACCTATGGGTAAAAGGAATTTGCCTCATAGGTTACGACTTTAGATTTGAGCAATTTAGGGTTTTTAATTAAGGTTGAGAATTTTCGCATGGGGTATTTGATTGAAGGGGTTTAGTTAGGGTTTGGGATTTTAGAAAGAGAAATGTTATTGGGTTTTTAGTTAGGGTTTTGAATTTTAATTTTGGGGATCAGAGTTTAGGGTTATAAAAAATAATAAAGGGTTTCAAGTTTAAGGTTTAGGATATGACAATGGGATATGGAGTTAGGTTTCATGTTTTGTAGTTTTGTGAATGGAAATGTGGTTTCGAATTTGGGGTATCGAGTTTGGATATAAGATTTCATGTTTTAGGTTATGCGGATTATGGATATGGTTTGGGTTTGAGGTTTAGCTTAGAGGTATAGGGTATAAGGTTTAGTGTTTATAGTTGTAAAAATTTGATGCTTGATTTATATATTTGTTTAATTTCTGCTTAGTTTGGATATTTGAGCAATTTTTTAGAATTATGGTCAATCTGTTAACAAAATTATTGTAGGTGGAGAGACTTATAAAACCGTGTAACCATATAGTTGAGCCACCGGATGATGATAGATTGATGCCTTATATTCGCAGAGCAGGTTTAGGAGGGGCTGCATTAGTGACTCCTCTAAAAGTTAATAGGGAGTTGCTGTCTGCCTTGAGTGAACGATGACGACCAGAAACACAAACATTCCACATGACAGAAGGGGAGTTAACAGTTACTTTACAGGATGTTGAGATTTTATTGGGACTTCCTGTTGATGGTAACGTTGTCAGTGGTTGTAGTGAGCATGACTGGTAGGAGCTAACACAGGAGTTGCTTGGTGCTGTGCCAGATGAGGATGCTTTGTATGGTGGTAGAGTAAGGATGACTTGGTTGCAAGACACATTTGCTGTACTACCAGACGATGCTACCGAGTTGGAGATACAATATCACGCGAGAGCACATATATTGCGGATGCTTGGGGGATGGTTGCTCCCTGACGCCACTGGTAACTATGTGCACCTTATGTACCTAAAGTTGTTGGAGGATTGGGATGCTGCAGGTCGTATTAGCTGGGGATCTGCAGTGTTGGCGAACCTTTATAGGTCCCTATGCAGGTTGTCTCTTGGCCGCATAGTGGAGTTTGCAGGTTGTGCGTTTTTGCTAGAGGTGTGGGCTTATGAGAGATTTCCTAAAATTTCTCCTGTTCCTCCGCGGCAGGGTAGAAGACCTCGCGGACCACTTGCATGCAGGTTTGTGGTTTAATTATATTGTTATTTGTATATGTGCAAAATAAATTACAATGTGTATATCTTAATTAAGTTGTCACGTAATTGATGTCGATATTTTGTTAATTTAAATTAATATATTAGGTGGAAACACCCCCTCAGTTATAGAGACATGGATGTGGACAATGATTTAGCAGGGTATCGACAATATTTTGATCGTCTGAATGTTAATGATGTAAGATAAGTCATTATTACTACTTCTTACAATTGATGTAATCCACTTTTATATGTTTTAAATGAAGTTTTAATTTAAATTTTTTTTCTTTGTGTTTTTTTTTTTTGTAAATCATAGATTATGTGGCAACCTTATTGCGGAGTGCAGCTGCCACCTTACTGCCGAGCTGGACGTGACATATGGGCGGCGCTGGTTCCATTAGTATGCTTTAGCGTGGTCGAGATGCACTATCCGGACAGAGTGTTACGGCAGTTTGGAGGTTGTCAGGGCATACCCATTGCCCCTGAACCGTATTCCTCTCGATTAGAGAGGATTACCATGAGAGGGAACCAGGATAGAGTATGGACACAGTACCATGAGGCGTATTGCCAGGCGTGGAGATTGCGACGCAATAACATCGTGCCGTGTGTTGGGGATATGGGAGTCACTGCAGATTACATGCCTTGGTATCTCCGGATCACGCGTAGGTGGATGAGTCCGACTAACCTCATGCCTGGTGACCAGGTCAGTTACATGTCTGGATAACGTATATTTTGCGCTTCAATTTTAAATGAACATTAACCTCAGATGACATATTATGTACAGGCCCATATGCCTCCTCCCCAGCCTCATGCTCCGGTCCCACAGCAGACTCATCCCGTTCAGACTGAGGCGCAACCTCCCCCTTGTTCTGTACTTGCATATCATCATCAGCAATAGCAGCATGAGGGCGTTTCCTTGCAGCCGCCCCCTATTTTTGAGCATAGCTCCCAGTTTCAGGGGATGCCTGGGTTCCAGCAACCTTACCATCCAACACATCCCTTTCAACCGAGCCAACCATTTCATGGGGAATCATTTGTCACACCTCCATATTGGACTGCAGATCAGTATTCTTCATTTCAGGGTGATATGACCCAACTCTTTGCTAAGTACGGGTTAGTTAATCCTAGTTGGGGAACACAGTTTGCCCAGTGGGCGTCGATGGGGCAGACTCAGGGTCCTCACATGAGTCAGGGTCAGCCTGAAGGAGATTGTATGACACATGATCAGTCGGAGGATATGACACATAATCAGCGTGAGGGCATGTCA
>QAOA01008251.1:200540-352098 GCA_003255065.1 Cercis canadensis | reverse complement strand
TCTCGCACTAACTTTCAGCTTTCACACCAATTTTGCGATAACAAATGATTCAGGAGCTGGTATTTATAGACCCCTTCACGCTTTAGCAGCATTCTTTCACGCTTTTCCGAAAAATCCTATTCAGGTAAAACACGCTTTACTGCAAAGAGTGAACACGCCTTAACCAAATAAGCCACTCTTTTAGGACAAGGGGTCACGGTTTTCCCTATTATTTACATCACGTCTTTATTCAAAAAATGACTTCAAATAGGTAAAAAAACGTGACTCAAATACTTGCAAAACCGTCACTTCAATTGCACCAAAACCATGACCACATATGCACAAAACCGTTACCACAAAATGCTGCAAAACCGTGAGTCAAAGCATGCAAAACCCTAACCACAAAAGCATGCAAAACCGTGACCTCCAATGCATCCAAACCGTGAGTCAAACAAAAAGCCGTAAAACCCTGACCAGTGAACTTCCCAAACCGTGACCTTCAAGATACAAACCGTTGGTCAATTGCCCCAAAACCGTGAGTCAAAGACTTCCCAAACCGTGACCAAAGAGTTCTAAAACCGTGGCCAACCAAAGCACCAAAACAGTGACAAACCAAAGCACAAAAACCGTCACTAACCAAAGCACAAAACCGTGACCAACCAAGCCCCCAAAACCGTGACCAACAAGCACAACCCAAACCGTGACCAGAAAAGCAGGAAAACCGTGACCCAAACCACCTCCCAAACCGTGACCTTAGCAGCAAAAAACCATTCCAAACCGTGACCCAAAATAGAAAAATTATGACTCCAACTGCATGCCAAACCGTGACTAAGAGAGGAATGAAAACCGTGACCTTAAAGAGGAACACCGTGACCACAATGCTACAAAACCGTGACTTGAATAGTCGAGAAATATGGATGAACAGTGATCACGTTTTGGTGAAAATTTCCTGAACCGTGTTCAGTTGATTCACGGTTTTAGAGTTGATAAACCGTGATTAACTTAAAATCGAAAATTATTAAAAAAAATCAAAACTGCCCCTTTGAGGTAAATACTTTCAAATGTGCACTATATAGGTAAATACTTTGTCCACTTGTATTATTTTGGTCAAATTGCCGAGATTGCCATGTCAAATTGTTTTTTTGGAAAGTACTGATTATAATGTCAAATTAAAACTAAGCGGTGCCATGCCAGAGTAATTGACATTACACAATAAACTAGATCCGTATTAATTTAAAATTTAATTTTTCATCAGATAATTTTTTTATATTTGACAGATATTTTAAAATGAATTTATTTATTTATTTGTGAAATTATTTAGAAGGTGTTCTAAACACACTAAAAATCTAAAAAACATGGGCTTGTAATGAAAGCAACAGTTGGTTTAAATGGGCTTGTATAAAACATTTCCACTGCGGGCTTCTTGAACACAAATCTAATTCGAATATCTTTATGGGCTAATTGAACCCACAACTATTACCTAGATAGTTTGGGCTTTCCCGAAGCCCAAAACCGTGGACAAGTACCTTTCCTGCTCGAGAAAACCTGTGAAGATTGTGTTGTCGAAATTTGTGATAATTCGAGAAACATATAGGATTTTCTGGGTTTGAAGTTTGTTATCAAGCCAGAACAAAAGACAGGGAGGGTTATTCTTAAATGTATTGGTTCTGGTTCGAAGAACCTTTTCAGAAAGGTCTCTTAATGTCATGATGGTAATAATAATATAATTCTTCCATTTGAAATTGTTCGAGAGGTTGAAAACTTGAAACCGTGTGGAACTGTTATTGCCTATATAATATAGCTAGAGCAAGAGAGGCAAAGGTTGAATCTCTTTTTCTGTTGTTTTTAGTGTTGAGGAAACGGTTATTGATGCACCGAGTTGTAATGCTTGAGGGGTTGAGTAACAAAAAGGGTGCCACATGGTAAAGTCCACAACTCGTATCGTATACCAGAAATCTTCTGATAATCTACACTTTATTTGATTATAGTTGATCTCAAGTTTCCTTGTGCAAAAGGATTAAGACCAAAATAATTACGAGCAATAAGAACAGCTAGTTGGTTGCAGTTAGAAAACAAACTACTAAGTGAATCATTGAAGAGAAAATGGATTTCACCCAGCAATAAATTTTGGACAACCAAATGAGTAGACAGTCCCCACTCAATGAGGTGAAGTATGAGTTCCAGAAAGGATATGGTTGATTAGTCACTCACGCAGAGGCTTCATAACTAGTTTTTATTATTATGTTCTTAGAGCTGCCTCCAGAGGGGGAAGATTGTTTCAACATGTGTAATTGTAGAAAACCATTTGGGGAGACCAGAAAACACTAGCTCCTTAAACCCTTCATTTTCAGGGCTATACAAAACCAAACCTCCATCCTCATAGCTCAACAAAATCTCCCCATTGTTCGTAATATGCAGAACCTGAATGGCTCCTTTGCTCAGTGTTATTGTTGAGTTCTTCCAAATCCTTGATACTGGACGAGCACTTCGGTTTAGGCAAGCAGGAACATTTACCCAAATAACATAGTCTTTGGTCCAAGATTCCTTCACATTATACACCTGCATGACCCATATTTCAATTCCCCCAACTTCCTTACAAATCACTGCAGAGAGGCACCCTCTTAAAGCCACAAGATGAAAATTGAAAATGTCAAGGCTTCCACATGTGGGATGCTCTATCTCCTTGAACTTTTCTTCAGCCAAGTTAAATGAAATAATACGAAGGCTAGGACCAGGTAAGAAAATGTAACGCTTAGTTACCCAGTGAAGTGCTCCATTTAACAAGGCCTCTGAACTTGAATCAAGTCTCCAACGAATGGATCCTAAACTTCTCCAAGCATCTGTCCCAGTAGTAAAAATCTGGACATCAGAATGTTCATACCTCCCTCTTCTATGATGTCCATGATAGTAAACAACACGAACCATCTTGCATTCCAAAATTGCAGGATTGGCTCCGAATCCAAGTGCTAATTCCTGTCTTGGGTGCTGACTCGTTTTGGGCAACTCTATATAATCTCCAGTGAAAATATTGCATATGTATATAGGGTCGAAATAAAGCGCATCAGATATACATAACAAGCCATTGCAGGAAACTACCACTTCGTATTCAGGCATATTAGAAATGAACCATAGAACAATTTTCAGGGCCTTGTTGCTGAAATTATCAGGTCCTTCTTCAGAGGCAACAAAATAGAGGCTATTTACAATGGGAGAATTACAGTGAAGGATGAGACTTGGATTTCTCTGGTTTGCTCGAGCATAGAACCTGATGGGGAGACGTGGGTGTTGAGTTAAAGCAAGCCAAGCTTTGCATACACACTTGACTTGTAGAAAAGATGTGATGGGTAGTCTTGAAAGTATGTCAAGAGCAATATCACGAGGAAGATTCTCCATGCTCCTCCTATCTCTGGACTGCAGAACTGAACACATACAGAGGTAGATCACATTCACATCATGGAAGAGGTAAGAATTTTCTGATGGCTACTTTTCTGCAACACTCATCTCAAAGTATTATTCAAATAGATAGATACTTCCCATATACTCTTTGAATTGTGGGGTTACTAAGGGTTTCTAGCAGCTGACAAGTTAATATGTCTCTTTCGACCGGCCTCTTCATTGGAAAGATCGGAAAGAAATTGAGTATAGTCATATGAAACCCTGTTGAGACAAAACAGGTCAAAATCCAATTAATTCATTATGTCACACTATCATAGTTTATTATATAGTTTTAGTCTTATCTTGCGTTAAAAATTATTTATCCCAAGTCATTTGCCTGTTATTTGTGATATTGTTTACCCGTTTTAATGTTGCATAATTCTACCATTTGAAGTTATACAAGAAGAGAAATGCTTGGAACTATCGCTAATCGTCTATAGGTTATTGCTCAGTTTTTGAATTACCAAACAATTTAATATATATGGGGAGCCATTATTTTTACATCTTAGTTTGTTAATATCACACTCTCTTAAATGTTTAAATATGATATAGACTAATTAAATTACCCTCATTCAAAAATAATTTTTTTAAAAAAATTAACTAAGCATATATTCTCTTTCTAATTAAAAAATAGAGCTACAACTAATAAGAGTTAGAAAAAATATTATAATTAGTCAAATTTTAATATCTTTCTATTTTTGAATGAGAATAATTTAGTCTAGATCATATATAAACATTAAAGATGATATATCATTAACAAACTAAAAGTGTAAAAATAGCAGCTTCTTATATATGATCATAACACCAATAAACTCAAAATATAATTACAAGAACAGGGGCGTGAAATGCATAGTCAAAATCAATCCAAGAGCTAGGAACTTAAAAACAGAACATAAACCATGACTAACTATAAGCATTTGAAGATCTAGAGCACACATTTAAACAAATCCCCATTCCTAAAATAACCTCAGAGAAATTGGCATGTTTGATCAATGCAAAGAGTCAGCGTCCAAGCAAAAGGGCAAGTCCTTTATTTTTAGTCTCCAGCCAAGTTGATGGCGGCTGATAATAATTAAGAGAAATCGGCATTGCAGACAACGTTTTCCGAGAACGATCCTCCATGTCAAATAACCAAGTGTGATAGCCTCGAAAAGGATTATAGTATACAAGGTGTAGCCATAAACAGTGAAATAAGCGCAGTTGGCGCCCTTGCATCCAGCAAAATCTCGAGCTGAAACAGAGAAGGAACAATCATCACGCAGAAAAAAACATTTGCTCACCCAAGCTATCCACTGGAATCCATTGGCTTTCCTCTTTCAACTTATAAACATTTAAATTAGCATTACAGCCACGGGCAGGGGGATTATCAACCAGAAGCAAATCCCCAAGAGAATTCACTAAGTAGCTACAACCCCTATCATCATAATATTTGTAACGATTGTTAAATATCAACTATTTTTGAGTATTTACTTAACAACTTAAATTTTTGAGTTGAATTGATTCTTGATATAGTATAAGAGCTTTTTTAACTAAACAGTTATCCTTCTACTCCAACTTTTTTAATTAAATTGAAATTTTAACACATGATATAAATGAGTTTACGTTTTATCTACACTTCAAATCCAAAGAATTTTCACATGTAAGAGTATGTTAAATATAAAATTATTCATAAATTTTCCACTAACAATTTAAGCTTTTGAGTTGAATTACTTCTTGACAACAATAACACACCCTTGACTCCCAATATACTTAATTTGTTGTGAATAATCTAGTGAAATGGTGCCTCCTTGATATCCACCGCAAAAAAACTTGCCATTGTGATAGGCAATGTCTATGTATTTACAACACTCATTACCGTCATCTATTACCCTTCTTCCAGAAACCCAATTTTCCATGACGGTTAAGGCCCATTACTGCAAAACTGTCATTGCTCGGAGAAGCTACCATTTTCTTAATCATGGTAATCCTGAATTTAACATCATCAGAATTGAGATCATATGCTTTGGCTACTTCCAAGACCCTCAAAGTCCAGAAAGTTTCAAACTTTGGGAAAACTCTTGGTTGAATTGCCAAAGAGAGAGGAATAGACAGGGTCCTTGAGGCGCACCTTACTGGATTGGGGTAGGAAATAGAAGGCATTGTTCCAAAGTGGGCTTTTTACATTTAGTTAGGTGCTTTTATGATGTTTACAAGCACTTTCTGAAACGATAGTGGACTGAAAACGTCAGCTGAATTGACGATTTCACACTTAAAAAATGAAAGGTTTTGTGACACTTTCATCGTGAACACTGAAAACCGACCAACATCACAGTGAAATCATCTTTCAGACTGAAAATTCAGTGGACTTGGGGCTTTCTACATATTACCTTATCTTATGCTTTCAGGATGAAAACGTCAGGCCAACTGGTGATTTCATCTCTGACAAAATTTCAAAAGAAAAAGTTCCAACACCTGCCAGCTAT
The DNA here is from genome assembly GCA_003255065.1 of Cercis canadensis. Classification (NCBI taxonomy): domain Eukaryota; kingdom Viridiplantae; phylum Streptophyta; class Magnoliopsida; order Fabales; family Fabaceae; genus Cercis; species Cercis canadensis. The sequence goes on along the minus strand of QAOA01008251.1, from coordinate 346,222 downwards.
GGCCAAAACGAAAACCTTTTGCCAGCGTGAAAAAAAAAATTAAAATTTGATGTGAAATATGTTTTAAAATTACTGTAAAATTGGTAATATGTTGCAAAATATGCATTGTTTTTTTCATGGCCTTTTTTAGCTCATATCAGGTAATAACTTGCTTGAAGGTCCAAAGCCTGTCATTGACATCTCTTAACCCCACAAAAGCTGTTAGATATAAAATCATTCTTGGGCCTTCACCTATAAGCTTAAGCTTTTAGGTTGAATCGGTTCTTGACATGGTATCAGAGCCTCTTTGACCAAATGGTCAGGAGATCGTATTCTTCTGTCCTCACTTTTTCAATTAAATTGAAATTTCAGCACATGGTATAAATGGGCATGTGCNACCGACCAACATCACAGTGAAATCATCTTTCAGACTGAAAATTCAGTGGACTTGGGGCTTTCTACATATTACCTTATCTTATGCTTTCAGGATGAAAACGTCAGGCCAACTGGTGATTTCATCTCTGACAAAATTTCAAAAGAAAAAGTTCCAACACCTGCCAGCTATGGCCAAAACGAAAACCTTTTGCCAGCGTGAAAAAAAAAAAAAAATTGATGTGAAATATGTTTTAAAATTACTGTAAAATTGGTAATATGTTGCCAAATATGCATTGTTTTTTTCATGGCCTTTTTTAGCTCATATCAGGTAATAACTTGCTTGAAGGTCCAAAGCATGTCATTGACATCTCTTAACCCCACAAAAACTATTAGATATAAAACCATTCCTGGGCCTTCACCTATAAGCTTAAGCTTTTAGGTTGAATCGGTTCTTGACATGGTATCAGAGCCTCTTTGACCAAATGGTCAGGAGATCGAATTCTTCTGTCCTCACTTTCTCAATTAAATTGAAATTTCAGCACATGGTATAAATGGGCATGTGCTTTGTCCACGCTTCAAGCCCAAAGGGCTTTTGCGTGTGGGGGCGTGTTAGATATAAAACCATTTATAGGCCTTCACCTATAAGCTTAAGCTTTTAGGTTGAATCGCTTCTTGACAAAAGCATATACAATTACAAACACTTACCATAAGTAGATTAATCAAATGCATACATAGATAGAAGAAGAAATTAATATCATCGCAATTCCTGTCTTTGGCAGGGACCAATTTTCATCAATACGACATTTAAAACCAGAGCTAATCCACTTCTTGGTCTAATCAGGTTCTAAGCACAGCCTCCACAGAGGAAAGGGTTTCAACATTTGTAATTGCAGAATACCATTTGGGTAGACCAGAAAACACCAACTCCTTACACCCTTGGTCTTGAGGGCTATACAAAACCAGAGCTCCATCCTCATAGTAGAGTAAAATCATCCCATTGTTAAGAATACCTAGAACTTGAATGGCTCCTTTGCTTGATTCCCAGTTCTTCCATATCTTTGACTTTGGACGTGCACTTGGGTTTAGGCCAGCAGGAATATTTGCTCTGATGGTATAGTCTTTGGTCCAAGACTCCCTCACGTTATATACCTGCATGACCCATATTTCAATTCCTCCATCAACCGAAGCCACTGCAGATAAACAACCTCTTAGAACAACGAGATGAAAATTAGAAATATCAAGGCTACCACACATGGGACGCTCAATCTCCTTAAACTTTTCTTCAGCTAAGTTGAATGAAATAATACGAAGACAAGGACCACCCGGGTACCGGTGACGCTTAGTAACCCAGTGAAGAGCTCCTTTTAACAATGCCTCTGATGGTCTTTGATCAAGCTTCCAATGAATAAATCCTAAACTTCTCCAAGCAGCTGTTCCAAGTGTAAGAATTTGTACATCAGAATGTTCAGACCATCTGATAAAACGCAAGTTTCTTTGATGATTATAGTAGTTCACAACTCGAACGATCTTGTAATCCTTAGTTGTAGGATGGTTTCCAAATCCAAGTGCAACATCCTCTCCTCGGTGGTGATTAGTTTTGGGCAATTCTATATAATCTCCAGTAAAAATATTACATAGGTAAATGGGGTCAAAATAAAGTGCATCAGATATACATAGCAAGCCATTGCAGGAACCCACCACCTGGTATTCAGGCATATTAGAAATGAACCGAGGAGCAATTTTCAGTACCTTGTTGCTGTAAATATCAGGTCCCTCCTCAGAGCCAATGTAACAGAGCTTATTTAGTATGGGCGAATCACAGTGAAGGATGAGACTTGGATTTCTCCTGTTTGCTCGAGCATTGAACATGATGGGGAGACGTGGGTCTTGAGCCAAAGCAAGCCATGATCTGCATACACACTTGGCTCGCAGAAAAGAAATGATGGGCAGTCTTGAAAATATGTCAAGAAGAATGTCACGGGTAAGATTTTCCATACTGCTGCAGCTAGAGTGAAGAACTGAACACAGACAGAAGCAGAGCACTACTGATGAATGAGGTAATAGATCATTGACCACCCCAAAACTTAGGGTTATTTGGAGAGAATTTAAACTAATTCCAAGTTACAAAGATGAAACTTACTAAAAGTTTGTAGATAATTGTTGATTAATTGTAAATAATATACGTGTTTACGTACGACTTCGTAGATAATGACTCGATAGTCCATAATCACCATCATATAGTAGTATTATATATAGCTATGGTATCATGATAGTACTCTAAAGTAATGAATTATTGAGCGGCAAAAATGACGTTGTTCTTAAAGTTTCCGACTCAGCCGGCATTTTCATTGGAACGTGTGGTTTTGATAATCAGTATAGTCCAATAACAGTAATGCTAGTCACTCAGATGAAGCCACTGACTAAATATAAAACCATTTAGAAGAAAATTTGTTCAAATAGCATTACTGGTCCTATAAAGATTGTTAAGGTGAAACCAACTAAAATCCAACCATTTTATTAGTAATCGTTTATTCACCATTTGTAATAATTTAATTTCAGGCAAAAAAATTTCCAATTAAAATATAATCATTAAAACTAATACGAATTTATATTTCGATCCCAGTAAAATTACCTTTTAACTCTCTTCCTCTCCCTTTCTCGACAAGACGAACAGAATAGTTTTGAGATAGATTCCAGATACCTGCTCCATGAATAAACCCCACTTCAGAAGAAATTTCATATTTAGTTTTTTTTTTTTTTTTGGTCTCTATCCAGAATAATACAGTTTGGACGGTCGCGTCCAGCACCATGATGCTATCCATGCTGCAAATCCTATATTGGAAATTAGAATTTAGAAATGATTCAGGATCCTGGGTCAAGGCTATACAAGATGATTAACGATTGGCCCATTGCTTTCTGCTCAACCGGGTCAAAGGTTATCTTTTTTTCTTTTTTAAAATAAGGGGTACATCAACATCTAAAAAAGTACTATGAAATGGTAACTAAAGGTTATTAATGCAAATCATCTCCCCAAGCCTCATCTCTCAACTTTTGCCTGGTAACAATACGGTTCCTCCTGGCATCTTCCTGCTTTCTCAACTCTCGGGACCCAAAGGTTGTGGATGACAATTTTAACCCCATACTATGAGCAATCAATCTTTGGGCTGCTTGAGCTGATGTTTGTGGCCTTTGCCGAAGAGGCTCCAGGTCTGAATGAACAATGAAGAGGAAAACCATGTAAGACAAGAATAATTGTTCTTAACAATAATTGACTGACAAATCCAATATAACGATAGGCATGTTCAAAACTTCCAAAGTCTATGATCTTGTGTGAACTGCCTTTTTACTAGCAGTAACCACCATTAAGTAGTAATAAAAAACTAATAAATTTTTACAGTAGGGGCAGAGTTTTTTAAGATGGTTAGGCTGGGAATTCCCAGCTTTTTAATTGCAATACTAAACGTACAAGAAGAGAATTTTAGAGACAGAAAGCAACCTTATGTTGCCCAGAAATAGTATTATAGATAATGTAGTTCATATGAAGTAAATTACCTCTTGCTTTAATAGAACTAAGAAGTGTATCATCTTCATCAAGTATCCTCACAGTGAATGGACAATGAATACTGTTTTGGGCCTCAAGTGCTGCATTATAATATTGAGATTGTCAAGAAATTATTAAACTAAAGGCTTAAGATTAAAACTGAATACAATCACTCAAATAAATGCAATTAGAATATAATAATACTTAACAGTAAATGATAATAGGAAGAATAAGAGCTCAAAGAATCCACCACTTCTTAATGAAAATAATGAGATAAAGGGTGAGAATAATCTGTCTTGCTTTAGCTTTTTATTATACGTAACTGTATATCAGGCGGTCAGAGATGAAAAAGAAGTTGTTCAAGAAAGCATGCGTCTTTCTACTCTAGAATAATGCATACTACCAAATCAGCTACTGATGATACATTTGCTTATCTTTATCAAAACAAAGAACTCGGTAGCCTCCAGATTATCTTACTCTTCGACTGTCATATTCTCCGGCACCAATAAAAATACTGGACAACTTAGATAACTAATAAAACCATCTGATACAGTTTCCAATCTAATGAAAAATATCCCTATCCTTGACATGAAGAAAAACTTAGATAGAAGTATTTGTGAAAATAGTAGCTTTAGAGGTCATTCAGATTCTCTATACAAGTGATATACCATATGCACAGACTAGGCAGACGAAAGCAGTGAAATGTCAGCAGTTAGCACCCCTTAATGTCTCCAGTTTTCAGGCACACAACATAGACCACCATCATAATGCTACCAGATAAACAAATAAACCTAGGTACATTTGACCACTGTAGTAATATTCCATTAGCAACCAAAAAAAGGGAAAGTCAGGTAACTTGGTAATTACCAACTGAAGGTGCTCGGAACACAGCAAGTGCAACTGTATCATTGACCCAGCGAATTACAACTCCACGATCTTTAAAACCCTCAAAAAGCTTCTCCAGTTCTGTTGTTCTAGTACTTGGTGGAAAGTCAGCCAGAACAAGAACATGGCGAGTCCCATATATTGCTGTGTCAAATTATAGAAAATTAGATCACAAACACTTTTCGACATAAACCTTACACAAACAAAAGCTAATAAGTAGCAGAAAGGGGGAATTATCCTTTAAACTCTTATGAACATTGTGGTAAAAGAATATGAAGATCCAGTGTACTACAGTATGTAACATCAAGATTTCAACATCAGTAACTTCTGCAACACAAAAATATGAAATATGGGTGGGAAAAGTAAGCAGATAACTAACATTTAGTGGATAATCAAAGTGTACACAGATGTGACTTACAGTTTCTTGTATCTCTTTTCCCTTCTGAATTGGGGTGGGTCTCTTCATCATCACCATCAATGACTGAGTTATCAAGTAACCGATCACTATAAAGTTCATGTTTTTCATAAGAGAATGTTCCTCTTCCACGACGCTTGGGGGTTTGACTTTTGGTATTCTCCAATTTAAGATCTGATACTCCAGATAAAATCTGTGAGGAGAGTAACTCATCAGGTGCACGATCTGCAATTGCTTCCCAATCTGTAATATTGCAGAATATCAATCACATTGCAATATTTGATATCACTGACATAGAATATGATCAAATTGCATGGTGACATATGTCAAAAAGAGGGGAAAAAGCAAATAGCTAGAATGAGAGTATAACAGGAGCAATTCCCCCTTTTGCATATAAGGGGGAAATGAAACTAAAGCAACCCTACTGCTTTAAATGTAATTTAAAATTAGCACAACAACCAATGAGAAAGACAATCACTGGAAAGATCAAAATTCTTTAAAATTTGGGATATTTATAATCGGAAGGTTGCTAAAGGAAGTATTAAAAGACGAGTAGATTTACTACATATAAACGGATGTATGTTCAACATAGGAGCATAGGTTTCAAGTTTTATGCATTGTATCCATCGTGTGGTGTCATGGAAGGTTAAGAACTAGATTCAGAAAAAATAAGGAAAATCAAGAATTAGCGATGATGCATCTCGCTGTATACAGTATCTAGAGAATGGAGTGACTGGGGAACTTTGGAGACTCACCCAGACTTTGTAGATTCTTAGGAGAAGCTTTAATGTGTCTCATCATTAAAATAAAGCAGAGTCCAAAAAAATAAATAGTAATCAAAAGATCTTACATTCATCACTGGATAGGTAGCAATACAGAACACCAGTCATTTAATAAAAGAAATAGTCATTAATAGAGCAGAAAATGAAATGATTCTAACAACCAATAAGGCAATATAACAATGATGAGAACTTAAAACAAGCAACAGAGAAAGAGCTATTTGCCTATTTCTATCCAAGATATTGAAAGCATACCATCATCTGAAGAACCATTGCCAGGGGAAGTCTCAGCAAGCAGTTCTGTAGGCTTTCCAAGATTTCCTTCAGAAAGAAGCCAATTCTTATTATTAGACATGAAAATTGGCCATTGCTATGAATTTTATAAAAGAAGTTAGTTTTAGGGAGACTAAAGGCTAATAGTGAGTACCATGATTGGAAGCCACTTGAAAGTTCGAATCATTTGAAGACGAAGCAACATTGGTCAGTGAAACTCGATCCTCCCTCGAGTCTTTCACAACTTCTAGACCACTGAATGGAAAAATCATAATGGGTTACAAAAATGAGTGACTCGACAACTTTCTTGTCTGTAAAGAAATAAGCTGCTTCTATTTCCTCAAACTGAGGTATCCATCTAGCCAATAATTCACATCAAATTTGTTTGACAGACCCCGAACCTTTCGTTTATCTGAAGTAAACACTAACTTTTTTTCTTCCTTTCTTGATCCAAATTCTCAGAAAACAAACAAGATAGCAAAGAACAAAAGAAGTGCGAGTAGACATACGCAGAAGATTGAACTTGGCGAGCCCTTTGTCTGATGACAGAAGCCCGAGACTCAAGCTCGTCGGCTTTGAGAGAGAAGTCTTTGGAGGAGTACAATTTGGCCAAGTCAGTGAGAGCAGAGGCCAATTGGAGCTCTGGACCTGATTCGGAAGTGTTTAAGGTTTCGAGCTTGGAGACCACAGATTCAAGGAGAGAAATGGCGCTTTCGATTTCTCCGGTGGCAACGAGGTCTTCTACAGTCTCGCTCCAATTTCCTTCTACTTGATCTTTTTCCATACTGCCACTGCCGGTGCCGGTGGCCTCCAACAACGGTGCTCAACTTTGATCGGAATTTCCTAGTCTCTCTCTGCAACTCCAATTCTCACAACTCCACAACGGGCTGTGACCTTGTGCTGCCGCGGATTCGAAACTTTCCTCTCCAGTCCCAAGTCCCAGCCAATTCTCACAGCACGGGGAAAAAATAATAATTAAGGTAAAAAATTACAAAAATTATATACCATTATGTACGAAAAATTATTAGAATTCTTTTTTTAGAAAAAAATTTGGTTACTTTGATAATGCATGTGATGCTTTTCTATTTATGTTAGATTAAATTTAAACTTACTCTCATATAAAATAAAAAAAAATTAACTTATTCTATANTTATTCTATATTACATTACATTTTTTCTTTCTATTTGATAATTCTATTGCAAGTCTTTAAAATTTGAACGAATTTTGAATCAGGTCTTTATAATTTAAACTTTTTTTTTAATTAGGTTTTTACTGTTACTTCAAATTATAAATTTGTTAGTTTAGTATTTATATGACAAACAGTTTATCTATGTAGTAATAAAAGAAATTGATGTAACATTAAAGTGGCACACAAATTACTAAAGTACAGAGAGAATAGAAGAAGAGGAAAGATAATATGGTGACAATTTGTGTACTACTTTGGTACCATATCATATTCTTTTATTACCATATAGATAAGTTATTTGTCATATGAGTACTAAACTAATAAATTTATAATTTGAAAAATGACAGAGACCCAATTAAAAAAATTTAAAACTATAAATACTCAAAAAAAAAATTATAAGAACTTAATTCAAAATTTGTCTAAATTATAAGAACTTGCAGTACATTTAAACCATAATTCTATATTACATTTACACTTCTTATTCTATACAAGACTAATTATATTATTCTCTTAAAAATGTGTAAATGTTTTACCTTCTACGACAAATGTGTCAAATAATAACTCTTAAACGAATCAATTTTAATGTTAAATTAATAATTCAAATGTAAATTGTAGATATAACATTAGAGAAATTAATGTTGAAGTAGATTGGTCTCTGAATAACATCATGAGAGATGCCATATTATGTCCCTAAGAGCTCTCATGTTGGCATTATTATTAGGCTTTTGCTATCCTATCTCATGTACATCGATACCTCAGGCAAATATTGTGATTGATGGTACGGATGGCAGAGAAAGTTTCCATTACTTTTGACCGGTTACCAGAGTAGCAAGTTGAGTCAAGTTGGGCTTGTTAATAAAATAAATTTGCAAAGGAGGGATAGAAGTTTGTGTAATTATAGATATAGACCCGTTTAAATGTCCAAAGCACTCTTCTATGAAAATTGGGTTCGATGTCCTTAATCCCGGATGGTACTGCAAACTCTCCAAACTCCAGCAACAAGATGATTCATACGCACCATATGGTGCTTTTTTTTTTTTTTTTTTTTTTTTTTTGCAAGCTTCTTTGTGTTTCTTTTTTTTCCTCTGTAGTTTAAAAAGAGGTAAAATGATCACATAAAAAATAAAGAGGCTAAAATAATAGCAATGTCAACTTAGTTAACAAAAGTTAACAATTGGACTAAATTAATCTAATTTTTTTTAAAAAATTGAATAATTATCTAATTGATATAAAATTAATGAAAAATACTGTAAATAATTAAATATATTACTATTGATAAAAAATTTATAAAATTAAGTTATCATTTACCTATAATAACTAGTCATAAGATCAAATAATCACTTGGTGAGACGAAATTTCATTTTGGTTCATTCATTTTAATGTGAAAAATATTTATATCACTAAATTAAATTATCACAAATGGTGAAACTAAATTATCATTAGTATCCAATAATGTTGTTTTGAGAAAACTAAATACTCATAAATTATCACTTAAAAATAATTTTTAATTACATATTATAGCATCAATAATTACCGAGAAATATCACTCACTTAATTAAATTGTATTTTGCAAATGAATTCTACAAAGAGTGTTATTGAAAACTTAATCTATTCTTCTTCCATGATAAATGCAAGAGTGTACATATAAACATGTTTATACATTTACAAATACATTAGGTTATTAAGTTAAATTACTATAATTGAATTCAAAAGTAATTTCATGCGTATTTAATTGAATTAAAAGTATGAGATGAACTTTAAAATTTCATTAATTAATAGCATAAGAAATCCGTCTCTTAACTTTCAATTATCACATCAACCATTTGAAAAATATCTCAAGCAAGTTGCCTGAGGTCGAATAGAGCGCACCTTATTATTATCTTCGTCTCTTAACGTTCAATTATCACATCAGCCATTTGAAAAATATCTCAAGCAAATTGCCTGAGGTCGGCACCTGCGCACCTTATAATTATCTTCTTTGTATCGTACTTGTCAAATTTCTGGACCAATATAATATCGTCATAATTGGCAGTGTATCAATTGTCAAAATTTTCTTCATTACTTATAGGAATTTGCCATTGCCATCAACATATAATCCACAACCATCATTACTACATTGACAGAGGGTCTTGTCACTATCATAACCATGCTCCCAATCATCAAAGTTAGGAATAGACTCCATATAAATGCTTCTTTACTGTATATTGAAACAAAATATTAGATTTTGTGAATGATGAAATATGCGATATATAATTTATCCATTGCTTATGGCCGATAGCGAATTGATACTTTTTTTTAAAAAAAAAAATGCCTGTCCTCCTTACATTTTCAATTTGCGTTAATAGTGAGAAATATTCAAAAAAAAATTAATAGTTAATTCATCTAGAATCGATTAATTTATGAACAGATAGATTTTGACTCCCATCGATTTTTTTTTTTCACTTCTTTTATTAAATTAAGGATTCCTCCGTAAGAATTTGGAGAAAATTTTAATTACTTTATAAATATTACAGTTGCACAATGAATTTATTTTTAATACATAGTAGGTAATGTTTATGATCACATCTCTAAAATGGAGTATTTATATATATATATATATATGGTCATAAAAAATTGTAGCAAGTGTTCACATTTTCCACTTCATTAATTATCTGTAGCTGTCTTGATCTGAGGGGAGATGCATGTATTATATAATATACATTGATTTTTGCACTAGGATGGAGACCAAACAGATATAAGTCTCTATATATTCTCTCGCTAATTGCTGGTCACAGTCATCATTTTTTGTCTTGATCTTTGGTGTGGTTCCTTTCCCTTTCACCGACCGGCATTGCATTATATGGGATTATATCATCATATCATATAGCAAAGTTAGAATTAGGAATGCCCACATCTCCAAGCAAATTGCCAGTACTCGTAGGCTAAACAGCTTGCTCATCACGTAACTAAAACCAGGCCCAATCAGCTACAAGAACGTTTACTTCAAAATCATATCAGTTTGACTAGCTAGAACTTCTTGCCTGCTGAATTATTCTTGTTGAATACTGTAAGTAAACAATCTTGGTCCGTCTATGTAAAATTAACTTTATCCATACGATATGACCCTATTCTGAAAATGAGGGATTAAAAGAAAAAGTAATGATTCCTTGCTTTCTCTTTGCCTCAATTATATCTTTGCAGGTATACTTTCTGTACTCTTTTAAGGACGACAATGATAGTGAAGAACACCCTCAAAATATTTAAAATGAATGAAAGAAGAAGTACGTCTTTCCAAGAGAGCTAAAAATATACTGAACCCTGCAGAGGGAAGAGAGAAACCCTACATGAAAATGAGAAGATTTCTCCTAAGTTGACTTTTCAAAGCACAACCTTTTTTTTTTTCTGAAATCTTCACAATAAATTTACATCGTTCTGTTTGAACCTAGTTTCAATGTTGTTGATAATTGGACGTGTTGAACCAACCTCGCCTCAGCCTGACTATCATAACTCACCGATGACAAGTGGTTGTTTATATACTTCAAACTACATATGGTTTTCTAATTAGCTTAGAAACATATCTAGAACAGAAATTTAACTGTGGCCACCAGTACTGATATATATACTAATATACATAGATATGAATCACGATAAGTACCTCAGATATATTCACAGCAAAACATATTCCCTCTCACACAAGAAGAGCAAGTACTTCTAGAATATAAAAGTAACACGAGAAGACACAGATTTATTTTGCATGCATGCAGTGGTATGGTATTTAACGTTGGTACAACAATCCAACCTCTCACACTATTTTATATATGAAGCATATAAAAGTTTCGTACATCCGTACACAACCTTTTCATATGGAGGATTTCGTGATTCTACCACCAACTCCATATGTAACCGCGAAAGCAAATCCCAAAAATAGAAACAAAAATACAGGAATAATTAATTTTACAAAGTAATGTTTCTATAACCAAGTAACTCTAGTCCCTATCGAAGAAATCATTCAATTCCATCAACCAGGCTACATTTAATATCATATACAATATACCCTCCCCAACCTTTATGAATCCTTAGCTACCTTAGCAATAAAACTCTTTTTTTTTTTTTCCTTGGTACAGAATAAAGCTAAATTGTCTGCAAGTATATATTGTTCTATACTATCCTCTATCTTTACAGTGAGCAAGGTTCTCCATTCCCATCCCATGCCAGGAAACCAGAAAGATGACAGATAAAAACGTGGATTCGTAAAAGGATTGGGTCTCCATTTCTTTTCTTGTGCTGCTACCTGTCTCTTCTGCTAAGAGTGTAGAAAGAACGCTCGTAAGCCCTTAGTAGATTGCAGTAGCAGAAAAAGAGAGTTGTTCTCAGTGGGAATTCTAGCTTGCTAGCTATAATTTGTCAGGTGACGAAATCTGGCAATAATTGAGCAGCAAACCTCTTTCTGTTTTGAATGTCAATATTCTCATAAGCAGTGCCTGAATGAGAAGATGGTGGGGTGTTGATTGCACAAAAGTCAGTTCCATTGGATCCCATCTCAAGCCTCCTTCCCAAATGAATATTTGGTGAGAGAAATCCATGTTGGGTTCCTGAGAGGGGAATGTTCTCACTGTGGGGAGGTCCCAGAGTGAGTGAAACACCATTCCCATGAAACCTTGGAGCCAATTGCTCAGAGACGTTAAACCTTCCAATGTCTTCCATCGAGAATGCTCCATAACCACCTCCTTGTTGGTTTGTATTGCCAGTTATTATGGGGTAACCATCCTTTCTGTGCCTTTCAATGCCAAAATTTGTGGTGACTTCTGATCTATTTGTTTCCCCAGGTTTCATTTCCATGTCCATTGAGAGAATGCTACATGGAGAGTTTTGCATTTCAGAATTTCTTGGCTTGTTAGGACTTCTTTGCATGTCAGATGATCCTGCAAGATGAAAACCTGCCGGCGATTGAAGGGATCCTCCCATTGTTGACATTGAAGAATTTGAGATCTCAGTTGGAGAAGCGTTTTGGTTGTTGAAGCTTTCTGGTTTTGATTGGAAGGCTTTAATCTGATCAAGTCTAATGGCACCTCCAGATTCCTGTGGAGCATTTGTTGATGAACCCAACTCCTTGCTTGATTCTTTTGATTTGTTTGCATTGTCCTGAGAGCCATTCTGCTCTTGTTCCTTAATCTCTTCCATGTACATTTCTTCAACCATTGGTTTCCATAGCCGAACTCGCGCGTTTATGAACCAGTTAGACACCTGCATTTACAACTTAATAATGTCACCCATTGCCATGTGACCACCATTATTATAGACTATGAAATAAAATAATGTAATCCAAGAAAAAATAAAACGAAATTATAGTGTCCTAATTCGGAAATATATACAAATTTTTCATTGAAATTTGGGCTACCAATAGATGTAGATTAGTCCTTTCATATAAATTATATTCATATACTCTAATGATTAGTGGTCAACAATTAGAGTATCTCTTTTTAAAAAAAATAAAGTTTATATAATTTTAGATGTACCTGACTCCGAGTAAGTCCAGTTTGTTTTGCGAGCATAACTTTATCAGAGTCCTTAGGATAGCTGCAAAACCATAATTAGAAGAATTAATCTAATTAAGATGAATTTAAAGGCAAGTAATCAATATGTCGCCTCCAAATAATGATAGATATATAGAGACTGTCATTGGATACAATAATTTATTGCTAAGTTACTTACGGGTGAAGGAAATGCTCGAAAAGCCAAGCACGAAGAATGGAAACAGCTCTTTCAGGCAATCCTCTTTGAGGTCTCCAAGCATTGTGCTGAATCATTCCCAGCTGCTGTAGTGCCCGTTGCTGCCGGAGGTGATGATCAACATACCTAAGCCTTGAGCCTTCTGCCTTAGCTCCCAGGCAATCTTCTTCACCTAAGGTCTTGCTTGTGGCTCTGATTTGTGAAGAGATTGCATCTTTCAGACATCGAAATTGCTTTGAGATAGTCTTTAGGGCAAGCGCTGTGTATGATTTTGCTGCACCAAAACCCGCTGCCTGCTCAAATGAAGATATCACAATTTGCATTTGGTGATGATACTGTCTGTACCTTTGCTCCACCTGCAAGTTCAAAGCAAAACAGTCATTAGAAACGCACATGTAGAACTAGAAGGGAACCTTCTTAGAATTTGACTGTGCTTAATTTAAAAATAAAAAATAAAATGTTGCTTCCAAATGAAATGGCATAAGACATAGAAAATTGGACCCAGCTGGTATTAAGGGCTAAGACTTACCTTTACCAAATCTCAATCAATAATGGGTCACTGAGATATAGTTCTGCTATTTCTGAAACTGACCCAAATGGGCCCAAACCCAAATTATTCTCTGACACTCACTAAATTACTATCTTATCAGTTTCCTCACTATATATTCCTTCTATATTTTCAGGAATTAAATGAATAAGAATTGATAGTGAGAGACAAAATTCCTGTCAATTTCACAGAAACTCTTGCAGTGTCACATTCTAAGTTTCTTCAGTCCCCATACTTACACTGAATTAGTGAATTATAATATAATTTTCCAATGACTGAAATAACTGAATAACTTACTCTTTTCAGGAAGATGAATTTAACATGAATGGACTAATCATTTATGGGTATTAAATCCCATCATAACTTTTAATGGAAAGTTAACCAGAACGTGCATGTATAACGTACCTCATCAAGCATGCTAACAAGCTTGGACTTTTTCATCTGAAGCTCTTGTCTTTGAGCAGTGCTAAGCTCAGCTCCTTGCCTGCCACTATTTTGATCTCCTCCACCACTTGAAGCTTCACCAATTCCAGAACTTGATTCTTTATTCGCTTTCATCTTCTCTTTGATAGCCCCCTCCATTGAATCAGCTTTGCTGATTCCCTTGCCCACATGAACAACTTCATCCAGAAGCTCTTGTGCAGCCTTCAAATACTTAGACCCGAAAATAACACCCTGCATACTTGAAATCCCATTGGACACCGACGAAGGAGAATTACCAAGAATCCTCATATCATCGCCGCCGCTGCCACCGCCACGACTCGATGGTGAAATACCTAGAACCTGAGCATGTCCCGGCACGTCAAGCTCGCCGGAAAGTGACCTGTAAGCTGTTTGTTGTGAAGAAAGGCTGAGTGACAAGCCCTGCTGACTGGGCCTCCGGAAACCCATCTGCGGCGAGACATCGCCGGTGGTGGCACCGCCAGAACTGGTAGACGCGGAGGCTGCCCCCGACGCCGTTTGATCAATTATTGAACCCCACAAGTTGTAGTGGACACGTGGCGCTGAGGCGGCGGGGAAGCCATGGAAGCCTGAGATTTCATGGTGGCCGGCATGGGCAATGAAGGAGGGTCGAGTGGGATCTTCTGAGTTGTTGGAACCGATGTTGTTTGTGGGAATGGTAACACCAATAAGGTGTTGGTTGGGGGATTGTGGTGGCGCGTGGGAGAAGTTGGCGAGGTTGAGCGCGTTGCCGGCAGTGTTGGGATTGACAATGAGCATGTTGGGCGTTGTTGGGTGCTGATGCTGAGCTGCAGTGTCAGAGTAGGGTACGTAGCTGGGATTCATAAGGTAAAGTGTCTGTAACCCATCACCAGAGGATTGGATTTCTGAGTTACTGCCATGAAAGTACGTCGCCATATCTATCTCCAAT
The DNA here is from genome assembly GCA_003255065.1 of Cercis canadensis. Classification (NCBI taxonomy): domain Eukaryota; kingdom Viridiplantae; phylum Streptophyta; class Magnoliopsida; order Fabales; family Fabaceae; genus Cercis; species Cercis canadensis. Next base: position 331,161 of record QAOA01008251.1, on the reverse strand, counting down.
TCAGTGACTCTAAAGGAACACCTTTGCTACTAATATAAAATACTCTTCAATTCTCACACGCCTTCCTCTTCTGCTTCTGCTTCTGCTTCTGCTTTTTTCCCGTGTACCTTAGCTTAGCCCATTTGAAACTCAATTTACTCACCACCAATTTACCTTTCCTTTCCTTACTCTATAGATCCTGAAAATCTACACAAAAACAACCGGGTTCCTGTTAATAAAACCGATCGAAAAATACCGCAAACAATTTTGGTAGAAAATACCAGTAAAGCAAAACCTTAAATATTTGACATGGAGACTCAAAAGATGTTAATTGTTTTTCGGAATATGCAAGGTAGATTGAGAGACAAGAGAGAAGAAAAGGTTAGTTTATGGGAATTGTTTAGAGACACAAAACCCACGAAAGATCTTAGAGGGGCAGAATTAAAAAATAATAAAATAAATATATATATATATATATAAAAAAATAAATGAAAACGATCCCATCAAAGAAGATATAGAAACAAGTTCAGTGTGTCCGTACCATTCCCAATAATGGATAAAGCTCACTCAAACGCGAGGAGGGAAGAAGGGAAGGAAGATATAAAGCTGCTGTCTAACTAGACAAAACTGTCCATCACGGGCGGGGAAAGAGAGAGAGAGAGAGCAAAAGAAAGCCTCCTTTTCCTTTCTTCAGGTCCAGGGCTTGAGAAATTGGGTGCTGGGAGTTGCTAGCTCTCTTGTCAGAGTGTTCGGCAATTCTCAATTCCTCCTTCAAGTGAAAAATGAAATAAATATATTAAAAAAAAAAAGAAAGAAAGAAAGACGAGTGAGATATTAAAAGAAAAAAAGTGAGGTCCGTTTAATATTTCGTAATATAATCTATTATTATAATTACTTGTATTTATTGACAATAATAGACAGCTCGCAAGTAATTTTCTTGTTCTGTTGTACACTCTTCACGCCTATTATATATATGCATCTTATCCTCCACTATTTTGTGTTTGGTATGGATAAAAACAAAACACCTCAGCGACATGAAACCAGTCCCTGTTCTCCTTCTAACAAACCAAACACCCTCACCGCCTCCAAACACACCCTACAATAATCTTTTTTTTATAAGAAAAAAAAGGAATTACTTATAATTAAGTTAAAGCAATTACGTAAGTCTTCTTGTTGAAACTAAATAGAGAGAAGAGAAACTAGAAAAGAGAAAAATGGAAAGTGGGGTAGGATATGGAAGACTTGAGAAAGCAAGATAAGGGAGTTGGTCTTGATGAAATCTGGCCCCTGCCAATTCGAACCTTAGGATAACTCCTTGTCGTCGGTCTACTACTTTCTTTTTCTTTCTTTTTTTTTTTTTTATCTAAATTCCTAGTTTTTAGTTTATATTCCTCTCTCTCTGTCATTCTGTGGTTGGATGCAAAGAGTTAAAAGATAAGGCAATATAGAAAAACTAAGAGGAAATAACCATGCATATATAGTCTATAGCCATGCACGGATTTTCCCTTTTAACCATGTAATAAAAAACTACACAATTATTGTAATCAATAAAAAAAAAACGTTACACTTATTTGTATATATTCATTTGCCATGTACATGATTTATTGAAATATTAATTATCGGTAGCTTATATATAAAACCACTACCATCGATGATGCTCATGTTATGCGCTATAGAGACACCACCAAGGCACTAAACATGTGCCACACAAAAATATGAAAAATATTTTAGAAACATAAGAACTACAAAATTGTCCCCACAAAATGTCTGTGTCACTCCATGAACGGTCACACCCACCAATGAATTCTTATCTTTGCTTGGAAAGGTAAAATAAAAAGTTGGTTTCAATAATACTCCGATTTTATAGGTCTAATTAATACATTGTCGGTCTCTTAAATATCTTGCTATATATGAATTTTATGGATTTGCCGGTCGATTTTGGTCATGTGTAACTATAGTTTGATTTTATTTTTTTTTTGAGAGGGGTATAGTTTGAGTATTTGCATGAAATATAAATGGGTTAGGGAAAAAAAATGTTACATGAGATCCAAATGCTATAGTCGTTACTCATTTTTTTTTCAAAAAAAAAAGGGCTAAAACTAAATATATTAAAATAAAATTTGCATTATGGCTAGGAAATAAGAAGTTTTCGGTATTTTAGCTAGAAATTTATTTATAATTGCGATGTTGACTGGGTTTTCTAACATAAATATCAATATTAAGCCTCATCTAATAATAATTCATGGGAAAATATTACTCTTAGCTCACATCACTATCAAAATGACACTAATGGAACTAGCTCATTATTTGCGTAAAAACTTTATCAACCTTATTCAATACCTTTCCACTGGAAAATGACATCTGGAAAATCAACAGTGAAAAACACTTTGAGCAAATGAGCTCACATCATTTTAAGTAATTAGTTGTCGTAGCTAGCTCACCCAAAGAATATTATAATATCAAATGCATCTCTAAAAATTGATCATTTTTAAACTAGTCATACTAATTTAATTCCAGATATACAAACACGATATATCATAATAACCTGATCATTGGTGCGTTGACGCGTGCAATGAGATTTAATTTATATATATACATTAACTTCGGCAATAAGAAAGCGAAGAAAATAAAGTTTTCTTCTTTTGATGATCAACATTCTCATCTACTCTTAATTTCCTCATATCATTTCAAGTTTATTTATAATTTTATACATGCTCAAGATCCACCCCCCCCCCCCCCCAAAAAAAAAAAGTTATACATTATACTTTTATACTGATTGATTAAACAGTAAATATCTATGCATAACTTGATTGTTGAATATGTGCGTATTTTATCCTCTAGAATACAAATTATACTGAACAAATAAATGCATATAATACATTATTTTTTATTTACGTTTTAGTTATGCAAATATAATTTTCATTTTAAAGATTATATTTTTGTTACATTCATATATAGTTTCCGTCTTATTTTCACATCACGATTATGATTTTATCTTAATTATTTATATCAGTTAATAATAGGTCAATAAAAAAAGGCACAAAAAGTAGTATTTTTTGTTTTAGAGGACTTATTTTCTTTCCCAAAATTGTCTTTTATCGAATACAAATTAACATTGTAAAAAAAGCCATTGGCTTTGGTGAGTATATATTTCATAACTGTATATGAGATGTAAGAGCTAATCAAAGCAATACGATTAAAGATGAATGGATAAAATCAAAATATTAATTTGAAAGTCATATAACTACTATTAAAAATCTTATCCTATTATATATCATTTTAATCTATTAATTTGTTTGTGTACATTTACCTCTAAAAGAACACCTCAATGCATAGTTGAATATTGGGTACATTCATTATAGAGGTCATTATATAAACAAGTCATCATATCTCTTGTTACGAAATCTCCATAGAATTAAAAAACACGCACACATGTTTCAAAGGAATTATAATATACTATAGCTAGAAGAGTTAAAAAAAAAAGTAGAAAGAAAATGAAATTGGAGAGATATGAACAGTTTTAATTTTTACCATTAACGTTCGGGTAGAGAAAAGTATGATGACAAAAATTATTGTCTGAACTTTTGATATTGTATTTTCATCTCATTGGATGAAAAGAATTATAAATCATATAATATATATATAAGTAATTGCCACTTCGTTTTCACTATATTCTATCTTGTCATGCAAATACACAATGATTTTTTACTTTTCATGTTTAATTTAATTCTTCCATTGCCATCCTCCAAGACATGCTCTAAATTAATTTGAATAACTAGGGCAGAAACGAAAGCGGTGATAAAAAGATTTAATTGTTTAAAAAGTTATATGCAAGTTGATCTCTTAATCTCCTATAGGTTGACAGGTGTGATTTCACTTTTCAAATATCGACATGGTTAACATCGCTTTTAATGGAAAATATCAAATCAAGAAGCTAGAGAAAAGGAATCTATATATTAGTCCTTATGAAAAAGTGGATTAGAGAAGATGATTTGAAAAGATAGAGACTTAGAGGTATCTACAATCTCATAATTTAATCTTAGAACTTTCAATTTTGGATGCCCATGATGGGCACAAGGTACCTTTGTCATTTTTCCCGCGTTAAATATAATTTACCCATCGCTCTCATTGACGTTAATTTTGCACCATCCGACCAAGATAAATATATTTTAGATTTAACGTCACTTGGCTTCTGTAATATTTGTAACAATAATTTCTTACGTTCCTCTCTCTCTCTCTCTCTCTCTGTGGTGATAACTTCCCCGGAAGCTGATCTATCTCAATGACTTTCGTTTTTCTTTTTCATTTTTTAACATTAATTTTAATTTTTTACCCATGCTTTTCGGTAAGAGAATTTCCAAGCCACTCTTCTGTGTTTTTACAGTGAGGAGGAATATGTTTGAACTTTAGCCTGCAACCTGCGTGGCATGTTCCATTCGATAAATCATGTCAATGTAATTTCAATAGACTCTGAAGTTGAGACTTTTGAAATCATATATTCTTTTTTAATATTTGATCATTTAGAGAAAACCATCTTAATTAATTGACATATAAATACATGCATGCATGAAAAAAAGTAATTAACTAACTTATGAAATGGAATTGTCAGATTTCTTATCAGCTATTAAATCATATGCGATGAAAGAAGGAAACTTAATAATCTTTGAATGAGTTATTAAAAATAAATTTAACACAAAAACTTGAACTCAATATCTCCTACAAACTACTTAAATCTCTTTCCATTAGACCGTATACTTATAACTTATTATAAATGCAAATTGAATAAACATTTACCAAATATGGCTTGTAGCCAAGTGGTATTAAAGTCATTTTCAAGATTTATAGGTTTCATATTCAAACCCAAAGTTATAGTTAAAAGTACAAAAAAAATTGAATAAACATTTATGTAAATTTTGAAATTGCTAAACAACAAGAGTGTATTTAGTTTATTTCTACATATAAGTTTAAAAAAAATATGATACGTTATTTTTACAAGTTCATGCAACAACCAAAAGAAAAATAAAATTAACAATGCTTATGATATCTTATGGGGAGCCATTATTTTCACACTATATTTTACTAATGACACACCTTATTTATTGTCTAAATATAATATAGATTAAATTACCCTTATTCAATGATGTATTTTTTGTGTTATCTTTCTAACTCTTATTAATTGTAGCTCTATTTTTTCTTACAATTATCTCCAATCTTATTCTTAAAAGATAAGTATATCTTTCTTAATTATTATCAAAATGATTTTACATAATTGATTTCTTAACTGTCACCACCCATATTTGATGTTTTGCAGCTTGTGTGGAGCATGAACTCTCTCGTGGAGATCCCTCTTAATTAATGGGTTATTCTCTGATTTCTAGTTCACCCAGATTTTTAGGATAAAAATTGAATCTTGGTACACTCATATCTCGCCCTTGTGATGATCCAAAATTCTGCATATGACCATGTTCTCTGTTGTTCTTGCTGAGAAATTTAATATGTTGCTTCAATGGAGAAATAGGAATCTGATTACCTAACTTTTACTCTTCCTGTTCTTTCTTTTCAGCTAGGTTCTTAAAGATTCTCAAAGATTTTTCATTATTCCTATCATGTCTACGAAATTCGTTGATTTCCCAAGATAACTGATCCATGTCTTCATTTGAGAATAAGAAACTTACAGTGACCTCTGTTTAACTTCGAATTCTCATAGCTTTGGCACCACTTCTAATGACAATAACTGCTCCAATTTCTTCTTTGAGATAAACGAATGGTTGGAACATGACACAATTTGCCCATCCTTTTACTATAATACAAGTTTGTTTCTCTCTCTAGACTCTCTCTCCAGGTCTAATTTCTATTACTAATGCCAATTCCATTGCTTGATCAGAAAATGGTGATTGGTGGCAAATTGGAAGCCAAGAAGACAAAATGAGCATGTCAATGCAAAACAGAAGGATCTCCATGGTGATAGTTAAGAAATCAATTGTGTAAGATCATTTTGATAATAATTACGAAAGATATATTTATCATTCAAGAATAAAATTAGAGATAATTATTAAAAAAAAAATAGAATTATAATTAATAAGAGTTAGAAAGAGAATATAAAAAAAATACATTATTAGATGAGGGTAATTTAACTTATATTATATTTAAATATTAAATAAAATACATTATTAATAAAATAGAGTGTGAAAATAACTGTTCCATATTCTACGAGTGAAAATTAAACTCATTCAAATGGGGTCTTATTATGAATAATGTACTTTTCAAATATTAAAAAATAATAAATAAATAAATAAGTATCCTTGGCTGCTCTGCTCATTTCAGTTCATTTCCTTTGGATCCATTATGTGATTGATGACTGCTGAGGTCAAGGTCAAGGCCGAATTTCACATCTTCTGTTCTGCATGCCACCGTTCCTGTTTTAGATATGGATCATATCAACTTGGGTTTATGGTCCTAAATTCTCTCTCTTTCTTGCATTAACAATGCTCAATTTAGTTAGTTAATTTGATTTCATCTATTGTTCGCAGTTCACCAAAGCCAAAAAATATAAATAAATAAAAATAAATGCTAACTAACTAGGGTTAATTGAATTGAAATTGGCGGCAGCAATAACATCCAAGACGCAACACATAGCATCTTTATTTTGTTGGCATTGAGAAAATGTTTGATGGGTACTGTAGGGATCTTATCGCTAACCAGTAACCACTATATACTTTTCACCTTGTTGATTAGGAGTAGCTCCATATAAATAAGTGCTTATCCAACCAACCTATAGTGACCTTTGCATGGTGGCCAAAATAATCATTGTGTTATTGGTCCACAAAAAGTGCCCTCCAAGTCCATTAATCAAAAACATCTGCAGGCTATGCTCGTAAAAAGTTATATTATCTATCCCATCCCTTGCTTTTGCACGTCTATTAGCATGAGCGCGACGCACCACAGGCACACTGTCCCCTACCACTCCCTCTCCTTCTCTGCTTTTATTATTATAACGAATCTCATATATTACCTCCAGCAGTTTTTAATTGATCTTTCTTACCTAATTTCCTGAGTAAATTAAAGAAAAATGAAAAGCACTGCCTCGTTTGCTAGTAAACCAAAATTTGAATTAAAATGCCAAAGAAATTGGCTTAGGTCCATAAATCACCACAAATGGAAAGAGCATTTGCTCCGGCAGGCCCTCGTTATGAGCAGTTGTGCAAAACTGCAAGTAGTTGTTCGCTTGGCTCATTCATTTGCTGCAAATTATGTGGGTACGTCAATTTCATTTCCAAGCCCCCTCTAAACACGCAAGTAAGGTTTCCCCTCCTACTTTAACAAGAAAATATGTCCTCCCAAAATGCCCACCAACAAATGAAAACCCTGGTGGTCGGCCACTCCTAATACAACAACTAGTACAAAGCACGTTTTCTTATCCCTTTGCACTTTCTATCTTGAGAAAGTTGAGTTGCACACTCTACAACGTTATGCATTAATGTGAGGTATTAAATTAGAATTTAACAGAGTTCTGAGTAATTAACTTTATTAGTTTAAATGCATATATATGTATGTTATTGTGCAATGATAGCGTGCAAATAGATGGACTCTTCCAACCCATCATAATGACCATAGCCTAATTACTGCCATCACCACCATTACTATGCTTGTCTCCTAGTCATTGTACTTGTGAAATATGGTATGGGCGAATCAGCAAAGTTTTTGTCCATATAAACCAAATGGAAATGGGTTCACTGTAGCGATCACGCCCGAGTAATGCGGCTGCGGTTTGTAGTCAGCGGGCCATGGCATCTTCATTATTGAGCTCCGAATGTTGATAAAATTGCTAAAACACAAGATACAGCCAATAATGCAGAGAAAATGCCTTCCATAAGCATGGTATCAAACAGTCTTCGTCAATAATGCCACACAGTTATATCGGCATAGTTGTGATGAAAAGTTCCTCAAAGAATATATAAACGAACCTGCTTAAGTCCTCGAATTGACCTAACTGTGTGACAGATAAAGATGTCTTCCATTTATAACTATACTTTTCTGATTGTATTGAAGTTGTACAATATTAACTTTTCATATAATCAAGAACAGCATCCATTGGATGAAAAGGGTAAAGTAAGTGTCAGGAATATTTGTGCAAGGTAAATTTGTACCTTTTGTGGGAAGTCACATAAATGTACCTGTTTTGTTCCTAAACAGTGAACGAACGAAGGAGTGAGAGGAGCTAAAACAGAAGTCATTCCAGTATTGCACTTTTTATCGACTCCTCCATTGTTCAAAGTCAAATTGTCTTTTCAGTAAGTGTTGGTCTTGGTTATAATCCTAGTCTAAAGTTGGAAAGCCACGTACACAGTACTATTATTAATGGCTTGATGTTGAATGGTGCTGATGGTAACTAGTCGGTGTCGTCGATTTTTTGCTTTTCACCGAAAAGCTCTGTTGCAGGATATATACATCCCCCATGACTTCAATAGAAGCTCCATGAGGGTTTGTTAGGCAACAATTCGGCAATGCCATATGTTCAAAACTTGACCATGCATCTTATAGAGAAATGGGATGTTGGAATATCAAATAGCAAAACTTTGCAAGGCTATATATGCAGTTATGAACCAATTAAAATAGGTATGGTCTTTCCTACGTTATTAATTTGAACTCTTTTTCACTAATCTTTTTAGACGTGTAAATTAATTATATATATATATATGACAATATTTTATCATTAATATTCTGAAAATTAGTTTATAATTTATTAATTTGATGAATCGATATTAGAAAGAATTTGTTTGTGGCCATTGCATAATTGGTTCTGTCTCAGAATTGACCTATTTAAGGGGGTTATCATTGGTTACTTGTGGGTCGTTATTAGGCATATCCATGCATGACCCTGCTACAACTTATGGTCAATTTAGGATCACATCAATATAGGAGTAGAAGAAGAAAATCACATCACTTTATGTTGCAAATTCTATTAATTAATATGCCTTTCTTCATGTGCAATGTTGCATCAAGTATCAAGACACACTCATCTATCTCTCTCTCTTTCTTTCCCATTCCCTCTCTTGGATTCACTATGACGCACGTCTTAGCTTTTGAAGATTTTAAGGTTAATGCAAAGCCAAGTTTTCGCAACCAAATTGACTCCTTTTTCCTGACAAGATAGTGAAGTTTTCCAATTGAAATGATCTTTTTTAAGAAAATGAGGTGTAAACATAAGAAAAACATTGTGTTGAGTCGCTCAATAATCCTCCTCCCACTCCCCATATACATATATTGCTTGTATGTTATAAAGAATACTAGAGAATTCTTTCTTTTTGGAAGAGACACCCCAAAGGCATATCCAAGATCTTACATATGTCACATGGATTATTATATTACTTTTTTTTTTTGTGAACAAAAATTTTGGAGGAAGGGAGGCTACCCCATTTGAAAGTAAGGACATATGTCATTGGTCTCAATGAAGACTTACAGTGTTATTTATAGATTGTTTATAAAAAAGAGACTACTCATAGTAAAATTTAAACATAAATTTTACAAGCGAAATAATCCAATCATTACAAGCTGAACTAACTCACTGACATTATTATATAATACTACCTCAAAGTAGAACGGATCTAATATAAAACTACGTATTCTTATGGGAAAAGTTTATTTATATTAATTAATTTAGTTTTATCTTGTTTCGTAGTTCCTATATATATAGTAAAATTCACGAAGGAGTGAGTACGGTTTCCTAAACACATAGAAATACCTTCTGCCACAGATTCTGAATTCCTGATGTTATGATCTATCCGTTAATAATTTTATTTTTTTTGTGGGGAATATCAACCAATACTTAGTTTTGATTATTATGATTGGTTTTATATGAGATCAATAAACTTCCAAAAGAATATAAAATCAAGCTTTGATGAACGACCTGAAAGGATGGAGTATATAAAGAAGACTATAGAGGTGCTACACCATGAAATATTCCTTATCGTTCTTTACCCATACAAAGAGCGGTTTAGATTTAGCCACGCTTTTAAACGCACTAATTAAAGAGGTTAGGCAAGTGAAGCGGGCCCTGCACTATCCCCACGTGCCAGCTATCGTACTGCTCCCCGCGACTTTGCTAAAGTTGTTGGACTTTGCACAAAGAGACAGGGCCCCACATCGTACGAATATGCATACGTGTCGGACTACGAGCACATCTCACCCTCCCTGGGGCCCATCGTCGACACTCACTCCTCTAACACGCGTCGACTTGCGAGCATGTTGGCGTAAGTGCGGGCCCACTGTAAAAAAAGATTCGTACAACTCTCGCTCGTCGCGTGTGAGGGTCCCAGGGGCCAATCAAGCGGAGCTTTTTGGCTGCCATAGCGTGTGAATCCACAAAGCCCATGGGACCATGGGTGCTGATAGGTCAATAGTGCAGCCAATTAAGTTATTGTGGGGCTTCTAAGTTCTAACACAATTACAATTATTTTTCTCTTCTTGTTTTTTTCTGGTTATCTTCTCGGTTTCGATCCCATCGTTGTCGACCTGCTATTGGCTGATGTTCATGATGAATAGACTCTTCTGTGGGCCTCTCCCTTCCTCGTATTACAGCGCTTACACGTTAGTTAAGTCCATCGTTTTTAGAAAATGATGGTTTGGAACCCTTCAATCTTGCTACTGCCTTTTTAGCCCTTAAAACCAAATGGAAATAGGACCACAAGGGGTTGCAATTGTATTATAATTTATTGGATTTGTCATTCAACCATATATTATTTAATTATTAATTAATGAGTCATTATTTGTTTATTATTTAGTAGTTAATTATATGTTAATCATAAAGTTCCAGTTAGGTCAAGATATGATAGAGTTTGTCGTTTCAACCATTGCCATTACCAAACCTATTTGTTTAAATTGCCTTGAGAGTTGGCTGCATACAACGTAGCATGAACCTAAAAGTGTTACCATATACTCTTTCTTCCAATGGAAAGAACATAAAATGCATGGTAAGAGGAAGTAACAAAAGTTCATTCTCAATATGGTAAAAGGGTAAGGAGAGAGAAGAGAACTTTATGAGTTTTTTTCAACCATTCCGATCAATGAGACACATTCCTATTGGAAGCTCACTTATGATAGGAGTTGGTGAGGTGTTTTTTAAAGCGCTCCTTGAAAAATTGAATTTTAGGTTACTTGATGAAGGTAGGTATGGAAAACAGGTATCCTTGTTGAAAATTGGGCAATAAGACAGACTTGCAAAGCTTCGAGATATGGAACTTCATTCTACCCTTATTACGAGAATAAGTAGGGAAAGGGTGTCATTGTTGTTATAAAGACATTAGTACTAGTGTCCACGCAGATGCGTGAGCGACAGTGACGATAGTACACGACACAGAATAAAAAATCTTATTGAATCACTCGTTATTGATTTAGTTAGTCTCTTATGATCAAGTTGCGAATTTGCAAGCGTAGGTCATCAATGTTGAAAATTTCCTGATTAATTAGAACCACGATAATACAAGTAGTGCATTTAAGTATCAAAGAAAAAAAGAGCAATCAACCCTATCTCATTTGTTTTATTGTTTATGAACGTATTCCGAACCACTACCTGAAAATACTAATATAGTCTAAAATTGATTCCGAGAGACCAGACCTATCATTTTCTAAACAACTTATTTTTCTTTTAGTCTCGCTCATAAAAAAATTATATATTAAATCACATTATATAGTTTGCTAGGTTGCCACCTCCCTACCGTATGACAATTAGGCAGAATATTACTCTGTCACATGCTATTCCAGCTTAAAAATTAATCTATCACATTGTTTCTCTCCCTTGAGCATTTACCTTAATTATATTAAGGATCAATCTTTGATTATTATAATTATTTCTTCGATTTCAAAATTTTAACATCAGGTTTCTTTAGAAATAGACGGAGGAATATCTGAAATTTCTCAGTTTTTTACAATATTTTTTTAAAAGATTTAATTTTCTAATCAGAAGAATTTCATGTATTAAATTAACCCTCTTTTTGCGTGATTTCTTATACAACAAACAGTTGGGATAATTACTATATAAGTAAAAGGAAAAAACCATCAGAGAGTAATTCAATAGTAGATTGATTCGTACTTGGCCTGCTTGCTATAAACGTTGTCTAAAAACTACTGGACCACGCTATTTTCTATATTCTTATCGTTTATGTTATTATTCCAATATATCCAATCCAATCATTTTTGCTTTTTACACTTCGGAATATATATATTAATATCAAACTGGATATATATATATATATATATATTCTTTTATCAATATAAATTTAAATATTTTAAGCCACAAGTGGTAGCTAATTTCCTCTTTTGAACGAACTATTTCGTCAGTATAACTTGGGAGACATCTCAATTATGTGATAACCTGGTACTTTTTTTTTTTTTTCTTTTGAAGTGGTATGTGAAACACTGATACTTGCTTAGGAAAAATATAAATAAGAGTAAAATATTTTTTTCATTTTTAAATTATTTCTCAAATATTATTTTAGTCTTGAATTTATTTTTTGTGTCATACTTTAATAATCGAATAATCACATTACCCATCAAATTAGTTATCGTAGAAGAAAAAAATCACTTAAAGAACTAATTTGATGGATAGAATAATTATTTGAAAACTAAAGTAACACTAAAAATAAATTAATGACTAAAATAATATTTAAAAAATAATTCATGAACAAAAAAATTATTTAACTCTATAATTAAATGTAAATGTTTATATATGAAACGACAATAAATTCTTGGCTTGAAAAGATGACATGTGGTAGAGTTGAATTTTGAACTTGACTATAGGGACCCTTAATTAGTGATCTCTACGTTACTCTCTTTCATGTGGGTGTGTGTGTTAATATGCAACATCAGTGGGGCCTTACACTACAAATAGATCTAAACCAATTAAAGAAAATTCAATTCTCTTTTTCAAACTAAACGTGTATGACTAGCTAGGTCATAATTCAGAAACGTTGCACAACAAGCTTCTCGTGCTAAGTCATATCAAAATTTATTTGTCCACGGGAAGCGAAGCAGTGCACCAGCAAGCTCTGTTCAACCTCTCAATCATGGAACTATATGGACTAGCTTTAGTTTGAAAATTCTCATCCTAAATAAGATTCAGAGCAGTAATAATATTTTCAAGGCTGAACTATTTTTGCTTTCATTGTGGCTTTTCTCTACGATGTAGGTTCTTCTTTCAGAGCCAGTAACATTACACGTGAGTAATGAAGAATGTGGCTAAGTATGAGGAAAAGAGAGTGCAATAGCCAAAAGAGTGAGGAATTGGATTGTTAGAATAGGCATCCAAGGCTAGCCACAAACAAAAATAGGCGCTTCCTTTTTCCCTTTTGCTTTCCTCATCATCATAACCATGCAAGTAAATGAAAGGGAAAGGATTATTGTTACTAATCGATGCCAACAGTGTAAAGCTAAAATTGCAGACAAGAAAAAAGAGAGAAAGAAAAAACAAATGATAGAGCTCTTTCTTCCAGGGTCGCTTTTTATTTTTTCTGTAGAAGACAAAGACAAGAATTGATGAACAATATAATGTTGGTGCATGAACCTATAAAGTATAAAGTATTATATTTATATATATATATATATATATCCGCTCGGGAACAGAAGGAAAAGGGTCACAACTTTAACTTCTCATTGAAAATGGCTTGACCTGAATTGTTTTGCACGAGTTTTTCAGATCAACTTACAGTACTTAAATCCGTGCCATGTCAATCTGAGCTAAGCAACACGCATGGTATCACTTAAGGGTTTTTAGAGTTAGAATATTGTATATCACTTTCGCCTCCTAAACAGCATGCTTGGTGCGCACAAAGGCATTTTAATTTATCCCTTGACAACAGCTTGTGGACTAGTTCTGCAAGTAATGTTTCCGATTTGATTGAGATATATATGTTTTGTACCAAGAGTGAAATTAAATGGCCATGGCCACCTGTTTATGGTCTTTATTATTCAAGAGATTGAATATGTCAAATTAATTGGCACATCAAAGTCGTTTATTATTAGGAATGTCATTTTCAACCAAGTTGATCCAAATACATCAACTTTCAAGGCTCCCCTTTTACAAAATTGTCATTTAGAGAGAGTTTTTCAACATATACACTAGTCAAGTCTAGTCAGAAAGATCAAGTTTTAAATGACCATTACGTGGAGGCCAGGCCAGGGTTCATTCATGAACGTTTTCTGAATTTACACAACTGAGGATTCCTTCACAAATTAACTTTAATCCTAGCTCCCTGTTATAGAACCAAGTAAGGGGGTGTTCTTTCTTGCATTATTTAGACATCAAATTTAAATATCTTTTAGATGGGAATATTTAATCAATTTGAGTCGTCGTGATTTGTTTAGGTTCGATTAATTAATCAAGCATAATGTAGACGATGATGATGATATAATAGAATAGTACACTAGACACTTTGATATGTATGTGAGTGTTGCAAAAAGAAATGGATGTGACCCCTGTGATATGATCATATGTATGAAAGTCGTGATATAATATATTATATGTATGATGAGTCCTATGACTCTATCTGTGACAGATATATATATATATATATATATATATGTGTATATGTGTGTGTGTGTGTGTGTAAGTGTTTCTATGGTATATATAATCAGATACCACATCAAGTGCAGATTTTGTCACATGTGTACTCATGGTGCTAGGTGTGTTTGACAAAGTTTAGACATATCATAGATGCCCCAACCAACATACCTAGATGACTCATATTACCATTTTCTAGAATCTGAATCTTGTTCTTCTTCTCTCTCCTTCATTATCTTTCAGTTCTACTTACATCTCTCTCTCTCTCACACTTCTTTTTATTCTTTTTAGTTATACATCATTTAGACAATAGGTAATTATATATATATATATTCGTTTGGAATTATCGAATTCATAAGTCACGAGCATAGTTACGTGTGAATATGCAAACATGGTCAAATGTCAACATAGTCTTTCTTTTTCTTAATTCCTTTCTAGTTCTGCCAACATTTTATTTACACGATTAAGACATTAAAAATATTTATTTAAAAGAAAAAGAAAAGAAAAGAAACTTAGTTCTTGTTGCATTGTGTACATACCCAAATACTTAGCCCAATACCCCAACAGTCTCTGGCTCATTCGGCCAAAGACCCATACCAACAAACTTGCATATGTCTGTCATATCCTACAGGCTCACCTATAAATAGCCCACACATGGCAGGTAAAGGCACTNATTATCGAATTCATAAGTCACGAGCATAGTCACGTGTGAATATGCAAACATGGTCAAATGTCAACATAGTCTTTCTTTTTCTTAATTCCTTTCTAGTTCTGCCAACATTTTATTTACACGATTAAGACATTAAAAATATTTATTTAAAAGAAAAAGAAAAGAAAAGAAACTTAGTTCTTGTTGCATTGTGTACATACCTAAATACTTAGCCCAATACCCCAACAGTCTATGGCCCATTCGGCTAAAGACCCATACCAACAAACTTGCATATGTCTGTCATATCCTACAGGCTCACCTATAAATAGTCCACACATGACAGGTAAAGGCACTTTTTGACTCCACTCTAATATTACGCTTATCATCAACTCGGATAACGCTAACTTAAGCATCGGAGCTTGGACATTCACACCCAACCTTTGACTCTTCATTGTTTGCAGGAAGATTCCTGTGATTCCCTTTGTCCATCCACCCAAATCAGGCATCATCACATTGATTTTTTCACGTATGCAACATAAGTGTGTATTGCTATTGTGATCCTCACCACAATCTCCAATCCAAGGACAGAAATCAAACCAAACCTTGTCATTGTCATAACGACACAAAAATTTGAATTTCTAATTTATTTAGATTATTTAAATCACTCACCACTAAATTACTATTTTTTTAAAAAAATGACGAAAATCGAACATGTGCTGTATTTGGGGAAAAACTTCTCAGGCCACCTAGCACTATTTGTGATTTTTTGTCTTTTGGGCCTTTTAATACACCATTATTGGAGATTATTTTGGCCCAATAAGGATCCACAACCTAAAAATATCAATCCTTTGGGCTTCACTCATAAATGAGTTATCTTCTAGCCATATTCCCATCAGACAAGCATCTGACCCAATAACAACATTATCCTTTCCTTCCCCTATCAGGCCCACGGGCCTTTATGAATGCACCCGCACGGTTCTTTCTTTGTTCTTTTCGGTTTTTCTGTTTGGGCCATCATGGTTGTTTCTTTTCTTTATATAGACTTAACCATTCTAGTTGTTGGCCCATAAGCCCATAAGTTGGGCTTAAACTATGACATGAAAAAATGAAGGTTGCGTGCTTTGAATTGACTAATTGCCATACAGAATTCAAATTTTTATAAATATTATTATCATGCAATACTTGGTTGTTATATTCATTTTTTTAAAGTCCCATTATAGTTTTTTTTTTTTTTATATGAATTCCCATTATAGTTATACTAGGAAATAATACACCAAACAATTATCCTTGGAAATAACTGACAATTCTTTGTAAGTTTATTTTTTGTAAAAGGATTGTTGGACCACAAGTTAGAAGTTAGAACAATTGTTTATATATACACTTACAACATATGTTGTTTCTATCAAAATAATGTTGTTTTTTAGAATATTGTCGATGCTAGTATACCAAAATAAAGTTTATATTAATTAAATAAAACAATGTTAGGCCTTATAAAATTAAAATTATAAGAATTTCAAATGCCAAGTACTTTTAAAGTTTCTACTAGGAATATAAAATACTGTACAACAACTACTTGTATAGTTATATTATGTTTGAGTGAGAAACCGAGAGGATAGTTAGAAAAAGAGGAGATGGATTGAAATGGTTGGAATGCTAGGCCTAATGTTTTATAAATAGAGTTCAAATATGATGTACTAATTAATGCTGCACTCTCTTCTAAACAGTCTCACATTGTTTGATATAAATGAGTTGAGAAACTTAATTATATCTTGTTTAAAAAGAGAAATCCAGTACTTAGAAGTGAACCATGGCCAAGTCGTTAAAACCCAACTAGGTTCAGAGGAGTCGTTAAAAAACCCCCTTGGTGGGCTTGACCACGTTTATTGCATGAGAGGCTTGTAGAGTTTGAGTTTAATAACACTAACAAAAGTAACATTCTAAATTGAAAAAGAAAAATGATGACAAAAAGATAAGAAGCAGCAACTCACATAACCACATTGGTGTGAACGTAGCCCTTTTTGTTTGCAGGTAATGTGAATGCTTTAGTTTATGTTTATTACTTGTTTGGATTCATAAAGACTATTGAAAGACGTATCCCACACGTCTATAAGCAAAGGCGCAATCATGAAGCAAAAGATTCAAGAAACACCAAGTCCATTATTTAATATGTTGGGTCATATGTACAACGTACAAGGGCATCTCTATGCGTTTACCCCCATCACCAATTTTAGTGCCTGGCCTGTGGAGATTATTGGTGTTTGCTTGACTTTGTGTTGGTGGGGATGTTAATCGCCCAACTCAAAATCATTCTTCTCCCAAACTATTTTTACGAATGAACCATACAAATCATCAAGGTAAAAAGTCAAACGTGGAAGAACAAAAGGAGAAAAGAAAAGAAAAAGCGGCTTCCAATTCTAACTTTAAAGTAGATCCATACCATGTAAACACAATGATGGACCATCATGTAAGGGGATGTTTGCCTGCACTCCTTAAAAATTAATCACATTTACCTTGTTCTTAGTCACTTCTCTGAATTGCTTCTTTCTCTCTCTATTCCTTTTTTCTGGTTACAATACAAGTTATCAACTTTTGCTGAGGTAATACTAGATTATGAAACAGAAAACTAGATTACGTATCTAACTAATATGGTTTAAGGATCTTGGACTATGAATGAACTCTGGTTCAATCTCTGACTAAACCGAAAGAAGAAAGAAGGAATTCTTCTTAATTAAAAAATATTAAATTCAGGTTGAGTTCACATTAGGGGATTATTTAAGCAGTAAAATGAACCAATTACATTGTAGCTAATTTGATAAGGATGAAAATGCGTCTTCATCATGTGTTTTATATAATTGGATGAAAAGATTTCCTTAGGCCCCCATATCATTGCAAAGTTTTTGATTCGAATTTCCTCTAATTCTTATTGTATTCATGGATGCCATAAAGTCATGACAACCAAGACTTAAAATTCGACAATAAATAAATAGGTGATCAACTTCCTTGGGTGCTTAACCTAAACAAGTCTGTTTTAATATTATTCCTTCTTTTATAATTTGGCAGTTCTACAATATCACGTTTTGATAGAAATATTATAGAAACCACCATTTATGATTCAGTTGGCAAACTGAGTTTTATATGAAGTGAATTTTGAGATAATTCCACTGAAATTACTAGTAGTTAGGGCAAATCAAAGTCTAAGTAAAGATTAATCTCACACAAAAAATATAATAACCGCATCGTGAAAAATCTAAAAAAAAAAAAAACACTATAGAAGAATTAATAATTGAAAAAACTTGACCTTTATTTGAGACATTCATATAACAAGTGATATTGTAAAATTGGCATTTATATTTTGCTTGATATGTAAATAACAAGGAGAACAAATTCATGGAACAAAGTTATGTACTTTTTAGGAATAAATAAATATATGATATGTATGTAATTGGGATATCCACTTTTTAACAATATTAATGCCATGTGGGCCTAGTTTAGACATTTTCTTTTTTGGCACTTATGTTATGAACTTGTTTTAGTTTGATATAATTCTGTGAAAAAAAAAAAAAAAAAGTTAGAGACGTGGGACATTTGGATAAATATTTTAAGTTTAATATGCAATAACGACTTTTTGCTATACCAAAAAGTAAGTTTCAACTCTAATTAAATTAATCTATTTCCAAAGCCAACTTAGAGGAGGTAAGGGACTTGTTTAGAATATATCACTATTTTTTTTTATAGGAATTAATTTTTCAATCTTAGTTTCGTGTGGTTGCAACTTTTCTGTAGAATGTACAGTAGAAGCATTACGTATGAGTAGAAGCCGTGAGGTTGTCAATGACACAACCTTTCTGGTGTATATAACGCAGGCGTCATCTGAAACAGGTGCAGTACAAGAAGCAAATTGCTCAAAGTCCATTGGTACAACAAACAGTGATCTTACCCAACAAGATAAGCAAAATCAATGTGGACAATATGCATGTTGCACATTTGGATAATCTTAAATGTTTCACCAATAATGTTTGAGATTTGTACCCAATTTTGTTTTTCAAAGAAAAAAATCTTCCTTCACGGAGAAATTCTTACCACAAATTAAACAAGTGGCCTTTCAAAAGAAAGATTTGAACTTATCTCACTCAATGTACCATGTGTTCTGCCTTATCCACGTTTCTTTAGCCTCACTAATAGCACAAAACACCTTTCTAATTGGAATGATGCTAACTAATTCNAATGTTTCACCAATAATGTTTGAGATTTGTACCCAATTTTGTTTTTCAAAGAAAAAAATCTTCCTTCACGGAGAAATTCTTACCACAAATTAAACAAGTGGCCTTTCAAAAGAAAGATTTGAACTTATCTCACTCAATATACCATGTGTTCTGCCTTATCCACGTTTCTTTAGCCTCACTAATAGCACAAAACACCTGTCTAATTGGAATGATGCTAACTAATTCATATTTATCACTAATAAAAGCTTAAGTTGATATTATATCAAAAATTAATTCGACTCAAAAATTTAAGCTATCAGATAAAAATTTAAAAATAATTTGGAAAAAAATATGAATGAAAACAAGACAAGTGACACGAAACATACAAGAGGTTTTAGTTAACTTAATTAATTATTTTATTATTCGATGATATTACTTTTCATAAAACATACTATGGTTATTCTTCGCTTTTCATTGAAAAGAAGTTTCGAAATTGCATTTATAGACATAGGGCCAACGGCACATGATTTTGTTGCTACCGCAAATACAAAGCGCTATCATCAATGCATTGTCTTGTTGCTGTGTAGTACTATTCTCTTGTCCACATTATCATTCTCCAAACAGTGTACTAAAATAAAAGCAGCAATTTTATGATGTATCCCATGACAATGTCAGTTTCTTGATTATGCTAAAAAAAAGAAAAACTAAAGTTCATCATCAATTTCTCTCTCTCTATGTCTCTCTCTCTCTATGCACTATAATTTTGCAGCTAGTTGGTACAGATTGTGAACTTGAAGAAAACCCAGTCATGCCTATATTTTTTCTCACAATTGATGATTATCCACCCAAGCTGCAAAATTGGCTCTTGAAACTTAACTCCACCAGTTAAATCAAACTACATGAGCATCTAAATGAACAAAAATAGAAGAAGGGGGCATTTTCCTTAATTATTTTCTGTGAACCAATGATTTGAAGAAATGATTATCTGTACATGTCATGATTCAGTCCAACCCTAAACAAATAGTAATTTGCAATGGACCCTTTTTTTCTTTTTTTAGGATGAAATTTTGGAAACTGAACAACAAGAATATGATTTTATTTCCTGGATCCCTCTAACAGATAACTTTGTTCTCCCCTCTTTTGGCAATATAAGTGATAACCTTATAACAACAATGTTGGCATTCTAAACTAAAATTTATATCTTTTTATGGATGTTAATGCTTTTAGTTTTTTTGCCACTAGTTTGAGATATTGATTTTGCTTCAATTATACTTATCCTTAATACGAGTTCATAAATCAACTGAGATATTTCATGTATTATCTGAATATGGTAATTCAATTAGTAAAGTTATGAGTATGATTTAATAAAATTAAATAAAAAAATGCAGAAATAGATTATATAAATAATGTTGTATTATATCACACAAGTATAATTAACATAATATAGATTTTTCTCTTAAATGTATCAGCATGATGTGGGGTGTGCTCTTAAGATCATTTGATGAGGAACTTAATCTCGATATGCGAAAGCTAACTCGAAGATATTCTTATCGTTAAAACTAAAAAAAAAATAACATAACATAAATTTGATTAAATTTATAACAATTTTTTTTATATAGCTCAAATTATGTTACCTTAATTAGTGTAACAAAGTATAACATTTATTAGTATGTAATGGCGTTTAGCTTTATTAGATTTTTGATGTAGCTATGAATCCTATAATTCTCACATGACTCTTTGTTTTTTGTATTTTCGGTTCACTATAAGCTACCTAACATGAGTAGTTTATTATATTTTAAAATTACACTCTATTCACACTCAATAAAATTTAAATTTAATAATTTTTTCATAAAATATTAAGTGCTCAATCATTTAAGTATCTCCTTAAATCATTTTCGCATGACTAGAAGGCCTCCAACGCCTATATTAACGGAATAAGTGGTAACCCGTTATTAACGGAATGTAAGTCCCCATATGACATGTCCTAAAACACGTGGTAAATAATATTCTTTTAGTTTCAACTAAATATTTATGGGCACGAAAAGTATTAAATAACTTATAGCACTAAAAAAAATATTGGGGTCAAACTACGGGTATAAATTTCCTAAAATTTTAATAAGATTATAATTTGGGTAACCAATAAACCAATCCCAACAGGTGATTAAATAGGATTTCTTATAGTACTTGGAAAAAGAGTGGGATTACACCATGTAGACAAGTTTTCAAAAATTCTAATAGGACTATAATTTAGATAACCACTAAAGCAACCCTATCGGATAATCCAATAGGATTTCCTATTTTGTGTACCCCCGCAGTAGTGCTCAACCGCGCATCGCGCGGGGTCCAGTACTAGTATATGTAAAAGTAGGTGTCACATGCCTATAAGTATTAAGTAGAACTAATTTTATGTCATTTAAGGGTAATAATCTTGATATATCTAGATTTGGTTTAGTTAAATAAAATAAAAAAAGTTGTCCGAACTATTAAAAACGAGTGACATAAAATCTAAACTTTTTAAAAAATAAAATTTAAGTGAATTTAATTTTAAATTTACATTAGGGATAAACAATTGTGATATATATAATAGGAAAAATAACATTTCTGTTCAGAAAATCTCTCAAAATCTTATAAGATTTTGTTTTTTTCCTTTTTAAAACATGTGTGAGATTTGGTGTTGGATAATCCAATTGCGTGTTGGGAAAATCCAAAGTTGGGTTGTATTGGGAAATTGATAGAATTGCACATTGTAATTGGCAGTTGGCATTGAGGCATAGTCAATATTCTCATGCTTATTTGTCCCATTTTGTGGGTTATCCCCTTCTCTTGGTCATAGTGTGATCTTTCCTCATATCATCCTCATTAAATCATTAAGAGGGCTTTTGTATTTGTATGGTGTGGTGGAGCACATAGCCCACCCGCAAATGCCTCCCCAATTTCCACACCACCTTTGTTTCAAGTGCGAATAATCCTTGCAAAATCCTAGTGATAGATCTTTTTGTCTCTTTTTTGTCTTTCTTTTCCTTTTCCCCCTCTCCCTTTGCGTATAGAATAGGAAAAAAATTTGACTTTTGATTAATCTCGTAGGGACACTTTCCCCATTTGCTTTGGACCTTTTTGAGTTTTCAGTGTGCCTTTTTCTAAGTTTCTTTGGTCATTCCCTTAATTTTTTTTTTTTTATAATTTTAGGGACATTTTTAGGTACTTATGTGGACTAATTAAGATTTTGTCAAGCAAAAAGGAACTCTTGATTTGTATAAATTCAACTTCTAGTACGCTTTTCACGTTTGCTGTTTACATTAATTCTCGATAAGATAGTGTTATAAAATAATTAAAATCTCTCCACTCAAAATCCTCTTAAACAAAACCCTAGTCCTTGAATTCGGCCAGCTTTACCTGAAATATAGCAGAAAGAGCTTGTGATTGTGATTGTGATTGTGATTTCCTTTTCAATTTGTGATTACAAAGAAAATGACCAAATGCAAACAAGTTTTAATTAATGGTGTGATTAGAGGGTGCAAAACTAATTATATTTAATAATATGTTGATTGCCCTATCCCAAACATGAAAGGGCATTGTATTTGATAATTGATACTCCATTTCATATTTCTGCAATTTGGGTACACAAAAGAAGTCAAAATCCTCTTTTGGGCATTGTCAATTGATTGCTACAGCTTTGCCAATTCAAAACACGTTATATATACTTGTATATTCCCACCTTTACATGTAATGGGTACACACCAGCTATATATGAGGAAAATCAATTTCCTACCATTTCTTAGGGTTTCTTGTCTCCTCAAAACCCTCCAATGATTTTGCGTTATGAGTAAATGGAGAAAAAAATCATGCAAATACTCCAACTCCTATGCTAATCTATCATAAGAAATTTCTTTATTAATTTCGGTTTATCGCATTTATAGAATTATTATTTTAATTAATTCTATCTACCTGCTTTTGCTCATGATATTTGATCCCATTCAAACTATATATGTAGCCATTATTAATATTACACATGCAGACAGAGTAATGGTTTTATATAGAAGAAACTGTTTGATCATTACTTTCTTCCTTCTATGCGCTCTCTCTTTTTTTCAAAACAAATTCAGAGATGATCATTATTTTGTTCGTATGAAATTATTATTTTATGCATGATTGAGTAAATCTTACTCTTTGTATTATAAAATTGATGAGATTGAGGGAGTGATAGCATGAAAGTAGCAGAGGTGCATGCAACCCAGACAAAAAAACTGGAATACTAATATTAAACGTGAGTGGCCGGAGGCGGACACATTTCATAAGAACCTTTGAATAGGAATCTTTTTACCCGTTTCCCCACAAAAATTACTACACCCTACTGTTAGGTGAAATAATAAAAAGTAACAAGGAACCACGCATAAAGAAACGCAAACTCATGTGTCCCCAACTAGTGTTCCATCTTTTTATGCCTTTTCCCTGTTTGTTTATTTGCCAAACACAAAATGAAAGACAGAGCAGTACCCAACCAATTTCTCAACTGTGTCATTTTTATTGGTATCTGGTTGCTGCTCTTCACATGGCCCATTTTAGATTAACCAAAGACCTTAATCAACGTTTGTGAAACCATCATGAGAGCCTCTCCTACATAACTCTATACATTAATTCTATGATATTAATTATTTAGGCTAGCTTCGTAATTAGCAATAATTTAAAATGAACAAGGATAGAATAGAAGCATCACATACAAGGTTCACAACCGCCCATGAAAGTTTAATTAATTTCATAATTGGGGAAAGAATACTTTATGCAATAATTTAACGATAAAGGTTGTGGGANGTTTGTGAAACCATCATGAGAGCCTCTCCTACATAACTCTATACATTAATTCTATGATATTAATTATTTAGGCTAGCTTCGTAATTAGCAATAATTTAAAATGAACAAGGATAGAATAGAAGCATCACATACAAGGTTCACAACCGCCCATGAAAGTTTAATTAATTTCATAATTGGGAAAGAATACTTTATGCAATAATTTAACGATAAAGGTTGTGGGACAATGACTGCATGTCAGCCAACCATAGTCATAGAGCACCTTATAAAAATTTGCACAAGGAGCAGGAAAAGAATAGAGCACAGAAGGAAAATTATAAAACAATGAAACCATGGAGGCATTTTAGTTTTGCTTATCTTGGTTTTGATAAAAAAGAATAAGTGTTCTTGTTCTGTTCTATAAAGACACCAAAAACCAAGAAAAGAATATATATTAAGAGGACAAAAAGTTACCCATTTACATGTGAAATGTATTATTTTATTTTTCAAATGCTATCCTAAGCTTTGATACCTTCATATACAGGTTAGGTTTATAGGTGCATCATGCATATACTTGATTGCAGCCTGATCAATGCACATAGCTTACAATAGTAGCAATTTTTTCTTTTTAAGAAAAATGAATGAAAACTTACCCACTTATAGATATCAAAACATGTGTGACAGCAGCACAGATCATACGATGAATATGAAAAATATTACGATGTTCTTTTTGTTTTTTTCAATGAAGGATAGTTATACCTGTAAGGCTATGGATGGCGGCATTACAAAATGAAGGTAGGGGATGATCATGTTTGTTATACATTAATTTGGATAGATAAGATTCTCATACATACATACATACATTTTTTTTGTTGTGTGTGTAAGATTCTCCTATACATAATAATTAGAAATTTTAAATGGAGGTGTTGGGTGTGTTTTAATTGCAGGGTGGTTGTTTAGAGGGAAAAAGAAAAAAGAAATTGCAGGGAAGGGTGGTTGTGGAGTTTGGTTCCTTTGAGGATTCAAGTGACCATTATGATTCCTCAACGCTATGTTCCAATTGACATCAGCACAAAAACATCAAAATGGTATTCCTTTCCAAGATGATTGGGAGCAAAATACTCAAATATATTGAGTATTAATAGTATAAGATACTTTTTATTTTGTCCTCCTTTTACTCCCTCAAGTGGTCCATGATTGTTACGCTTCAAGATGATCATGCTTCAACCTATACCCTTCCTTCATCTATACAAACACTGTCCAACTAAAATTTCAAGTTGACCTAACAAACATTTCTAATTAGATGAATATCATTTTCGATCAAACTGTATAGCATCCAACCATGTCCACTTTTATTTGTTTGATTTGTTTTTTTTTTTTTTTTTTTTNTTGTCTTTTACTTTTCGGTAAAAATTTATCATCAAATACTTTGTTTAAGTGATAAAAACCCTTTTTTTTTTTGTCAGAAAAACTATTTACATTACAATTTGTGTCTATGCTTACTAAGTTACTACTTATCACATTTTCCAGCCTTATGGGCAACTCTCTTCTCCTAATCCAACATTTACTAGTCATTTAATATGATGCTTTATATGTAGCATAATTGCATGAGCCTTTAATATTCAATTTAGTAAAATCTTCCTACATTCAAATATTTAATGACGCTAAATGCAAGCAGTCATGCGAGAATCAAAATAATCATATTGTATTTCATTTTTTTTTTTTTGATAAAAAGAGATAGATAATAAACTATACTAATGCAATGATATTTTTTTGGTAAATCATTCAAATTTTAGGCTTTGTCCGACTAATTCAGATTCGAGCCGGGAAAGACCACAAGGGCGGTAAAACTCTCCCAACCGACGTAGCTGCATACCCAAGGCTCGAACCTGATATCTTTGGTTAAGCTAGAACATCTCCTTATCAGATTATCTACACGCTTGGTCAAAGATATTGAGATATGCCAAAAAATATCTCAAATTCTCATAATTAATTTATACCTAAGGGCCTAAAAAAAATATGCTGCACAAAATGTGAAGTTGTATTAGTGTTTTGAAAATTTTGCCCATGAAATATTGGTTATAAAACATGTTTAGCCATGTTGTGAAATATTCATTTTTATCAAAACACTTTATTTTTTGGGTGAAATTCTGATAAGTATATTTCATCAAAAAATGAGGGGAAAAGGAAAGGAAACACTGTTCACCATATTTTTTAAAATCTGACCAACGACAATTACCCCCAAAAAAATACCAGAGGCCACACAAAAATGGCTAAACTGTTTACTATATTATGACCTAACAACTAATAGTGATAGACTCGCCAACACCCACCAAAACTTTTAAAAAATAAAAAGATGAATTATTTGGTCTCCCACTCCCAAATTCAATGTGTTTATCCACAGTAAATTATGTACAATAAATGCTTTTGTTACTATGGTAACTAATGCTTACATAGTTTTCACAATCTTTATCACTATAATCATTAAATGTAAATATTATTACAAGCAATAAAGCATCATCATTGTCATGATCGAATCTTGAACAATTAATAAGTAGATTTTACAATAATTTTAAGATAAACTAAAAATTAAAAAATATATAAAACCAATTTATGGACAAAAAATATTTTAAAAGACAAAGGTCATTGAGTAAATCAAAAGTTAAATGATAATTATATATGTGAATAAAATAATTATATAACATTAAATAATTTTTTATTGGTATGAAAAAATTAAATTAAATTATTTTCAGTTTTTATCAACTTGAAAAATTAAAGAATAATTCTGTCTATTTATTTTTTTTATTATGAAAGTATTTACTAAGATATTAATTTATATTATATTGTATATCATAGTTTATGTAATATATCTCCAACAATGGTGTCTTGACCGAGTTGATGTCCTAAGTTTAATAAGTATGCTCCGCACCATGATTTTCAGACACTGATCATCAATCATGTCTCATAAGTATTCAAGTTCCATATACAGTTCCACTCCGCAATCAAAATCTTCAACCCCAACTCCCTATTGAAGAAAAAGGAAAAAAAAAGTCCCTATTGCCATGTTGGTAAAGTGGTAATTCGACCCAAAAGGCAGGGGCAATCATGGATCTGACGTCAGCAGGATAGCAACCCGCACTAGCTCATGAGCACCACTCTAACCCCACCACCTGTTCAGACCCTCACAGACTCACCAAACAACACTCTCTCTTTCTCTCTCTGACTCTGGACACTGTTTCAGAAGCCGACAAAAGCAAGCTCTGCCTCCGCAGTGGCTCTTTCCGTAATATTCCCCCAAAATGGCTCCTGTTTCTCAAGCCCCACTTGCGTCTTTCTCCTCTTTGTGCTTGATGAAGCGCACTTTAGCACTTCCATTTATTTTCTCAGAAAGAGAAAGACACAGAAGAGAGAATATCACAGTCCTGAGCTGAGAGCGCAGCCCTGAAGTTGAAGACGACCTTACCAGCTTCCCTGTACCACCAAGCGACACACAAAGAATCAGAATAACAGTCTCATATTTTCAGAAGCATAACCTACCAAATTCTCTTACACTAATTTGATCTCTGCTCCACATTACCGGTTTCCCCATTTACATATTTTCCTTTGATTTCCATTTCCTCAGCTCAAACGGCGAAGATGATATCTCTCTACAGGCTTGAAGCTCGTGGGATAGTGTAGCTCTGTTAAAGGGCTTTGCTTGGCTTTACTTTCTCACTCTCCTCAAGTCTTCGCTTGCTTTTCAGCTTTCCGTTTTCTCTCTCCTTCTCTCTCTACAACTTCCTCTGTCAGAGGATGGCCAGACGGACACTGATCGCTGTGAACTTGGATCCCGATAGAAAGAGAAGTGGGGGTTTGAGGACTAAACAGGCGGGAAGAGGATCGTGCCGTGGTAGTTAGGACTGAGAAGCAAAAGTCGCCAGAAAATGCATGGTCTCCGGCTTTGACCCCCTTTTTTTGGTTCGTGCATGCTAGTGTATTCCATCTTTTTGGAAACTTGTTGGTGGTTTTCAGGCCCGTCGTTGAAACGATGGGTTATTTGTTGAAAGAAGCTTTGAAGGCTCTGTGCGGTCGAAATCAATGGTCTTATGCTGTATTCTGGAAGATCGGCTGCCATAATCCCAAGTGAGTACAAGAGTAGTTGGTGGAAATACATGAAAAGTGAAATACTTTGAGCTGTTTGTATACTCCTGTTATATATTTAGTTCATTTTGTCTCTTCAAATTTCACATGCATCTAACTTGGTTTGTTTTTTTTTTAATAAGTTTGCAAAAAAAGCAAACCTTCTTATTCTTCTTCTTTTTATGTGTTTAGCTGTTTTATGCATCTACTGTTTCTTTCTTAATAATTTTGGTGGCTTGATTCAGCTAAGCTGGGAATATGAAGAAATTTTTTTATTGGAAAAAAAAGAAAACTTTGAATTATTTGGCTTGATTCAGGGAAAATTCTGTGCTACCATGTTGCCCAATCAACTTTAATTAATTATTTATATGTCTATATGCTTTTTACGCTTGTACTTCATCAGAAACCAAATAGAGGATCTCATTCAAGATTAGTATCAGATTATGTTTTGGTCCTTAAGAACTGGGGTTTCTGGGATTGGTTCGTTTCTAAGATACGGTTGACAAGTTAAGGTCCTATTCATCCTGTTTCCTTGTATTTGGTTCGTAGTCTGTTGTATCCTCGTTCGAATTTTGGAACTTTATGCTTTGGTTGCATCTGTTTTGTCTTTAAGAATCTTAGTTAAAAAGTATATGTGCCTTGGTTTCTACAGACGCACTATCTATTGCATTGATTATCTTTGAACGAATCTATTGATTCAGAATTTGTCTTCCTCGATTCTATTCGGTATTTTCTTGTTCCACTAGTAAAAAGCTGACCTACCCCACTTTTCATTATGAGAGGTTAATCTGCAGATGTTCTATTTTTGTCATGCTAAGATTGGTTAGTGGAAGTATGATTCGTCACAGCTTACATATATAATTTTTTCATTTTCTTGCGAGAAATAAAAAATTGAGCTCTGCTGGCTTTTGTTTCGTTCCTCTGCATCCATTTTTTGACAGAACATTTGAGAGTATTTTAGCTTATCCACAAAGTGTTATTTTTTGCTTTTGTGCTATGTACTCGCAGTAGCCCAAACCGGAGTTAGAGAATTGTGCCCTTGCCTTTATGGTGATTTCTGCTTAGGGCATATGTATGTTTGAGTTGATAGAGTATGACTTGATTTGGCAGGCTTTTAATATGGGAAGAATGCTATTATGAACCCTCGCCATGTCCTTTTCCTCCACGCATTGCTGGAATTGGCACGTCTAATTTACCTTTTGAGGATGGGGAAGGATGCTGGTTTTCTTCTGACTCTCGGTCATCTCAGCTTGGGATTCAGGGAGGAGACAGAGTCAGTTCTCTGATTGAGAAAATGATGGTGAATAATTCCGTGAATATTGCGGGTGAAGGGTAGGCATTTTCTGTTTTCACCTTTTTCCACATGTATCAAGTTTCCTCAATTTGAAGTGCTTTTTGTGTCATTCCCAAATATTTGAAATGCTGTTTTTTCTCTGTTATTCAGGATAATTGGGCGGGCTGCATTTACAGGAAACTATCAATGGATTATTTTGAACAATTTCACAAGAGATGCCTATCCACCAGAGGTATGAAGTTGATTCTTATACTGACGCTATAATGCTATGACAGTTCAGTTTTTTTGAAGAATGCCAAACAGTTTCTGCACTATATTATGAAAAATTATGAACCCATATAGTTTTCTGCCATGTCCCAAGAATTTAATTGATGTTTTGATTTTGACTCTAGCTGTTGGTCTCAGTAACTGTATTTGAATCTATAATGGGGACCATCTGACATGAGCCCTGTTTATGAGTTTAGAGTGAATATTATTATTTTTTCCTTTGAAAGTTTAAAGACTTGGAGTGGATGCACTTATTACTTTGTTTCTTTTATTGGTACTTTGTCCTTTTTAGGTATATAATGAGGTGCATCACCAATTTTCAGCTGGAATGCAGGTTTTGTGACTTTCTTTATGCTCCACATTTGTTGTAAGCTTTAGATTGCTTTTTCATGATACCCTATGATATTGTTTTGCAGACAGTAGTAATTATTCCTGTGCTTCCCCATGGTGTTGTTCAACTTGGTTCCTTCTCAGCAGTAAGTTATTTTCTTTTGTTTTGTTAATTGGAAGAGTTATAATATCACACCTCCAAAGATTTCATACTAGAGTTTTGAATTTGGTGAGAGGTCAAAGGGTTTCACCTTACAACCTTTGAATTAAGAATGAAAGTTCTGGGTTAAGCGCTTAGAACTTGAAAGTCACATGACATGACCAGTTGTATCAGTCTAGGATATCCATGATTGAACCAACAGTTGCGGTGAGCTGTCTCACTTATAATAGACCACTACTCTGATATAATTTGCTGTTTCTCTTGATCTCAATGTTAGTGACCTAGAAATTGTTTTGATACATACCCTTCGGTGGTTCCTTGAACACAAGTTGAACTGTTGATTAGTGAATAACTCTAAATGGAAGCAGCTTTATATGAAGCTGTACTAGTTTATATTAAGTGTTCTCTAGTTTGAGCATTCTAGTGAATGCTTCGTTATTTATTAAGCTAAGTTAGTTTCAATCTATTGCTCCAATGTTCCTCACAGACCTCAACTGATTTACCCATGCTTACTGCTACAGATAATGGAGAGTATGGGATTTGTGAATGATGTGAAGAGCTTAGTCTTGCAATTGGGATGTATCCCTGGGGCTCTTCTATCTGAAGACTATTTGGCAAAAGCTTCTACTGAAAAACATGGTGCACCTGTTACTGTTGGGTTACCTGTGTCTGTTGATCCACCAGTCATTTGTGAGGTGATGAATTGCACTCCCTCTTTGGCTAATGGCTCCAACCAGCAAAGCAACTCATCTCATACTGCAAGGCCCATTGTTCAACCATCTCATCCTCTAAATGGAGAGATAAATAACCACCAGGGTTCTGTATTGACACATCAAACCCCTAACCTGACCCAGATATCATCCAAGTGCCATGGTAATGTTTGCCAACGTAAGGCTATTCCAATGATGAAACCAAACTTTGCTGGCCAACTGGAGAATAGAGTTGTGGGGGCAGAAGTCATACCCTCAAATCTTGATTCCTGCCTGCAACAGCATAACATTTCATGTAATGCAAGATCTGCCAATCAATTAGCTGGTTTTGGTCAATCAGGTCTTAGTGACTGCAGCATAAAATTTATGGAACAACAAATGTTATCAGGCAGTGGGAATCGAAATCATGTCAATTCTAATATAAATGCATCAAGTACCATTAGCATGTCTCAACTGAAAGCAAATGGAGGGCATATGCTTGACCACAGTCAGAGTTCTGTTAGTACTGCATTACTTGGAGGAATCCCTGTACATGGTGGGATGAGTAGTGTTTTGAGGCCAAATCTGGTTACTAGCTCTGTTTCAAACCCTCCAAAAGTGGCTGCTTCTGATTTTTCTGGAATACATAAAGCTGTGATTGGGCTTCCAAATGTTGAATCAACAAAAGCAGGGGTTTATTCTCTGCTTGATTTGGCAAGTCATTCAGGTGCTAGTCACGTGCCTCTAAAAGTGTCTGATCAAAAGAATCTTTCCGGAGATTTAAAGAGTGCTCATGATGAGTTGGCTCCAACAAATCAAATGATAGATGATGATTTGCTTCAGGCTCTTAAGATCCCATCACTTCATCTT
The DNA here is from genome assembly GCA_003255065.1 of Cercis canadensis. NCBI lineage: Eukaryota > Viridiplantae > Streptophyta > Magnoliopsida > Fabales > Fabaceae > Cercis > Cercis canadensis. The sequence goes on along the minus strand of QAOA01008251.1, from coordinate 299,263 downwards.
GAGGAGAATGTATCTATGAGTGATTGCTTTCCCGGTTTTGTTCGTTATTGCCTTAACAACGATGGTACTAGTCAATCTTTGAGGAAAATGAATGCTAAACATGAAGGAGCTTGTGTTCGGCCTCCTTCTGGTGACGACCTGTTTGATGTTTTAGGTGTGGATTTTAAAAACAAACTACTGAATGGAAACTGGAATAAGTTGCTTGCTGATGAATCGGATACTAATGCCGAAAATCTGGATAAAAAGGCATCATGCATGAATATGCAAGGTATAGATCCTGATTGTTACTCAGTTAGTGAAGGAATATCAGACAGTGGTGTCTTCTCAGGGAGGGACACTGATCACCTTTTAGATGCTGTGGTCTCAAGGGCTCAGTCTGTTGCAAAGCAGGGTTCTGATGATATGTCTTGCAGGACGACATTGACAAGGATCAGTAGTGCTTCGGTTCCATCGACTGCCTACAGACAGGTTATGTCTGATCATGTCCAGGGTGGATTGTTTGACTTTCCCAAGACTGAGGGTAAAACAGGTGCTGCAGAAACCAGTTCTGTGAGGTCTGGATGTAGTAAGGATGATCCTGGAAACTGTTCTCAAACTACTTCCATATATGGGTCTCAACTTAGTTCATGGGTTGAGAATGCTAGCAACGTGAAGCGTGAAAATAGTGTTTCAACTGGATACTCTAAGCGTCCAGATGAAGTTGGCAAAACAAATCGAAAAAGGCTTAAACCTGGAGAGAACCCCAGACCTCGGCCTAAAGATCGCCAAATGATTCAAGATCGTGTCAAAGAGTTGCGGGAAATTGTGCCAAATGGGGCCAAGGTAAAGCCTCTTGTGCTCTCTTATCTCATATTTCTCAAGATTTTCTTATCAAATTATCATGTTTTGTTACTGAAATATTGTTTCTCTTATTTTGATACAACAGTGTAGCATAGATGCACTTCTTGAACGTACCATCAAGCACATGCTTTTCTTGCAAAGTGTAACAAAGCATGCTGACAAGCTGAAACAAACAGGGGATTCTAAGGTATAGACAGTACACACTCCTTTGCCTTCTATCTCAGGCAACTGATCTCTTTTGATATTGACTTACAAATTATAGTTATTATATGGCTAGAATTTTCATTTTTGTAGGCATTATTTTTAGCGGTAGAGTAAGAGAATATGAGAATATATTTGATGGTATTGTAAGGAGTATTTTTATCCATATATTATGATGATATACAGAAGCACTGTTGAAACGTTGGTCTGTATGTTTTATGCTGTGAAGGACTATTAACAAGAATGGATAGCTGATTGCTGAAAATTGGTGTTTTGCTCTGAGGAACTTTTAGTAAGAAAAAGAGAATATACTGAGTGTTCTTTCTTTCCAAAATATGTAGATTGTTAGCAAGGAAGGTGGGCTGCTTTTAAAGGACAACTTTGAGGGAGGGGCTACATGGGCATATGAGCTGGGGTCACAATCAATGGTTTGCCCTATCATAGTTGAGGATCTGAATCCGCCTCGTCAGATGCTGGTGGAGGTACTGACTGATGTTTAATAAATTTATTGACTTATTTTGGTCCTAGTATTTCAATATCACATCTGTAATCTGTATGTTTGATTGCTCTTATAGATGCTTTGTGAAGAACGGGGTTTCTTTCTGGAATTAGCTGACTTAATCAGAGGATTGGGTTTGACTATCTTGAAGGGTGTAATGGAAGCTCGAAATGACAAGATCTGGGCACGTTTTGCTGTAGAGGTAATACTTTAGAAAGGAATAAGATCTTACCCGTCTTATCATAACTGGATAATGAATTGCCCATATTGTAAGTCTCAGTATTGGTAGTGGCTTTTTAATGCTTCAGCACCTACAACTTTAGGGGAGAGAATGTGACTGTAAAATCTCAAACCTTGTACCAAAAGTGGTCAATCTGTTACTAAAATAACAATCAATGTTCCTTGTGGAAAGTTTGCATGCATGCAAGTGCTTTGCTGAAACATGATGCTGTTTAATGCGCCAGTATTATGGAGTAATATTTTTTATTTTATTTTAAATCTTCATCTTGACTTTATATTGAGAAGTTACGGAGGGAAATGAAGAGTTCTCCCCCCTCCACCAAATGTTAATTTTCTTGTTTTCTGCACATCCAAATGGGAAGTTTGTTGTTGGTAATTCAATATGTGTTTGTTTAGTTGTTGTGCTAGTCACTTACTATTAATGTTTTGCAGGCAAACAGGGACGTAACGAGGATGGAAATATTTATGTCGCTGGTGCGTCTCCTGGAGCAAACAGTAAAGGGCAATGCATCTTCATCCAATGGAATTGATAATAACATGATGGTTTATCACTCTTTTCCACAAGCTACCCAGATACCTGCGACTGGTAGGCCAAGTAGTTTGCAATGAACCACCTACCACATTGATTCTTGATCTGGATGTGTTGAGAGCAGCTTGGTATTTGCTTGCCGTGACTGACATCAATTCCAGTCTCAAGCTTGAGGTGGGTTTAACTTTGTCTAACTGTTTTACATCCCATATCTGACTGACCTCATCTTGGAGGATGGATGTGTCTAGTCAGGGAAGAGCACTTAATATCTATTCCTATATACGTAGCTCAATGTTTCCTCTGCTGCCTGCCAAGATAAACAAATCCTGCATTGGCAGTCTCCACTGATGCTATTAGTGTAACTCTTAGATGACTTGGGTTATTAATTTTTTCTTCATGTGTAATTCCTTTGGGGGTGTGCGTTGCACGGCAGTGAGTGTTGTGATTCCGATGTATAGATATTGTAGGATATGGAAAGAAGGGGTTCTTGTGTTTATTACCAAGACTGTACTTTTTCTCCCTTTTTCCCTTTAGTTTTCATGGGTGGTTTTGGCTGTGTTATAGTACTGATGTTAGTATCAATATCAAAACACGGTGTGGTTTGTACATCAGCGAGCTCTATACTAGACGCCACTAGTATACCATTGTTTTAAATTATCGTTAAGGAGTTATGTTAGTTTGTGTTCATGGAAATTTGGTGCACCCAACCTGCCATGGTGATTTCTGTTGATCAACTTTTTTTTTTCTTGGTGTTTAGGCTATGATTGTAGATTTGTTCTGTTGACATCGTGTGAGCCCAGAACAGCATTTACCAAATCAACGCTGGTTGATCATAGATATGCTCTTAATAGCAAGGCCATTTGTTCATTCACAAGCATCCAAACTCCTAGATGGCTTCAGTTTTACTATCATATGGATGGTTACTGAACTAGCATCATTATAGGGTTCAAAGAAAAAGAAAAATGTATGGAGATTATTAGGGCGGATCTGTCATTTAGAACTAACGGTGCAGAGTTCACCTTAGCTTTGATTGTACTGGATGATTACGATTGAATAGGCCACTTGTGTATGTGCTATTATTGCATTCGCAAATAAATGCAATGGTTTCCTATAAATGGACAATCTCATACAAAACTTTGTATTTAGTTAAATCTCGGAAAATCTTTTTGATGCCCAGAGATTTCCGCTGTTGGGCTTCATTCTCTTTAAAAATGCCCTCTAAATTGTTAAAAAGTACAACTATGTCAAAATAACAAGCAAAAAGGTATAGTAAGTGGATGTCTTAATCAAATCTATGAAGCTCAAAGTAAAGCATTTTAGTTTAGTTTATAAATAAAAGCGAGAGGTCGCATATTAGCGCATGTCATTATCAAGTTTAGACCACAAACGTCCGTACACTGATCAAGTATATTTTTTGTTTTACAAATTGATGGTAACTGAGGCTGACCCTAATGCCCAACAGCCCAAGCCACTAAGGCCGAAAGCCACTTTGGGGCAATCATCGAGCTCAACAGGATTAATAGCTTGCACTCGCAACCTATTTTCTTATAAATTATAGTGGTGAATTTACTACTTTTGGTGATCTCTAGATGCTTCTAGCAAATCCAGGTGCCAAAGAATCAGCACACTTTCCATTTAAACGTGGTAACTGATCCTCTTTCCCAACATGGCACCCATTATTTTTGTTACCAGAATTCTTGTCGTGCATTCAGCATTATTCCAATAACTGTTTGATGTAATGCTCCATTGAATGGACATATTTGCCCTAGTTGCCTTTGTTCAAAGGAAGAGATGGTGCAAAAGTTACAAACTCTCTCATGCTCAAACCCTAATTACTATTTTTACAATTAAAGACATACCCTAAAGTTTTAAAAGTAAAAGGACAAAGAAACAAGCAAAATCTTACACCAGGCGAGTAGGATTATGGAATACATTTATTGGTGGTCGATTCGCATGTTGTCAAGACATTTTGGTATACATGATCTTGTGAATGTTCAGTTCATGAATGGCATGTACAAGTACAAGGACAGAGTAACAGCAATCCTATATATGCTCGAATCTTATCTAATTAATGGCCAGAGTTTGCTTTCAGTAAAGCTAAATTAATTGAAAGGGATATGGACAAGTTGCTTTAGGCTTCATGTTTCTTGAGGGAACTAAAAGAATGAAATATTAACTGTCATAAGATAAAAGAATATATCCAATCCAACCATGTAAATTCCTTATGTCGAAACTATTAGTGGTTCTGTTCATAACTCTATCTGCATCAATCAAAATCTTCAATTTTCCATGAACTAGTTAAATTGGAACGTGGAGCGTGGACCACAGGCCTTGATTCTATAGTATGATGGAGAGAATAAAAAAAATATTGGAAAGCATCCCATGAAGGGAGGAAATGGAAGGAAATATGGAAAAGCAGGCTCTGCTAAAACAAGTTTCTATCAGATTGGAGTTATGTTTTTTTGGGTTTGTTTCCTTGCTTGCATTTGCTTCTTTCATTTGCCCATGTGTCTGATATAGCCACTATTGGATATACAACTTTATCCTTGTAATGGCATACCACAGACTGAAAGCAAGTGTTCTGTTTGTCAAAAAGGCTAGGGTTAAACTTTATCAGATGAAAAAGCTTTGCAAGTACATTATCAATCAAGACATCATTTTCACCTAAAAAAGGAGATAATACAGCTTATTCAGTCATCTGGATGCTAATTTATCTGGAACCAATGATGCCAAAAGTTTAAAATGTTAAAAAATACTTGGGAATTATTTTTACTTTTTATCTAATACTCTAACACACCCTAACATGAAAGCTGTTTAGACTTGAAACATTAACAAAGCACAAGCTTAATTACTCTTTTCTTGTGCTCAAATTTAATTTAATTAAGAGAAATGAGACAACATACCACTTGGTCTAAGAGGATTGAATAACATGTCTAGGAATCAACAATCCCAAAAGCCTAAGTTGCTAGATGGAAATTCAAAAATTATTTTTTATATAACACACACTTATACGTAAAATCCTTTTGGATTTGAAGGGTTTACCTTGTATTAAAATTTTGATTTAATTATAAGAAATAAGGGATACAAGGATTAAACTTTTGACCCGGTCTCTAATAGACTAAGACTATGTTAAGAGATTAACTCTCCTAAAACCTTATGTTATTAGGAGAATGGCTGAGAATAATTTTTATATCTAACAAGGAACCAATTTACACATGCATTTGGGAGTTTAGAATCTGTTTGATGCAAGGCCAAAAAATATAAAAAAAAAGGAGTCTGTTTGATGTAGCAACCAGGACTTGTAGAGCTGGAACCCCAGTTAGCATAGTTGGGAAATATACCTTAGGAACTGAACCACTAATACAAAGGTGTAGCAATGGAGGGTTAAGATTTAAATTATATAAAAATAAAAAACAAATCAAGANGCAATGGAGGGTTAAGATTTAAATTATATAAAAAAAAAAAAAAAATTCAAGAAAGATACTCTTATCATTTAAGAATGAGATTGGAGATAATTGTGAGAATAAATGGAGCCATAATTAAAAAAGAAAATATCATATTAATCAAATACAGACAATTATAACTCTATTAAAACCTGTGTCACTTCTGTGACTCTATTTTGCTTTAAGGTTTTGTATATGTCATAATTTAGCTATGATACTAGGTTTTCATGAAAATCAATTCGGTAAAATCTACAAAATTCACAAGTAATGAGCTTTTTCTACAGAAAATTTTCTGATGAAGGTTGAAAACAATGAAGGAATAGAAAGAAGAAGAGAACTTATGCAACACAAAGGTGTGGTAATGGATGGTTAAGAAATCAATTATGTAAAATGGAGTTACAATTAATAAGAGTTAGAAAAAGAATATTATTATTAGTCAATTTAAAAAAAAAAAATTCATATTGAAGGAGGGTAATTTAGTCTATATCATATTTAGACATTAAATAGAGTGTGTCATTAGCAAAATAGGGAGTGAAAATAGCAACACCCAATTTATATTATATATTAAGCTGTGGCATGAATATAAATAGGTTATAAAAAATACTCGAACCTATTTTTTTTTTTATTTACACCCAAGATATTCTTATACTTTTTGAATATGGGACTAATTTCTGTTCGAAATGGGAGCAGTGACCTTTGGCCTAGAATGTCTTAGAGCTCAACATGTTTTCACTGAGCCAACACCTTGTTAGAGAAATTGATGGAATATGAAATTTGTTATCCTTTATAAATACCCCAACCTATTTTATAAGGAGTACAATTGGGTATTTATATGTATATGCATATAGAAACGCCATTTCATTTATTATTATTTTTCTTAATGTTGTCAATAAAGGACAATAAATTTCATATTGGATCAATTTCTCCGGTCTCCACCTTTACTCTTAATCACAAATGATCCATAAAACAATCTCTTTACGTGGCTTTAGCTATACATTCATTTTCGTCCCTTCAATGAAGTTTACGCTTTGTACTTGTAAAAAAAAAATGTTACTAATACTTCTTAAATTCATATAATTCTATATATACGCTCCAAAAAAGTTTTGATTGTTTTTTTTTTTTTAACAGTAAGGATATCTTTGAACTAATTTTTGTACACTAAAATTAAGTTACTCTCTAAAAAAAAGAAAATGTATCAGCTGACGTGTAATCACGGGATCCTTTTAATGGTTTGTATTTTGTATACGCACATCCTTCTTGGGTGCACACTACGTGGCTCAAGTGGGATATAGGACTGCTTGAGACATTGGTCTATATCTTAGCTGTGTAATTCCTTCACTGAAATGCAAAAGGTAGTCGGTCTTCTGTCTAAGTTACTATAGGTAGATCTTTTAATTTGGCTGCTCACAACATGATTTGCATTAATTTGGGCTGCTTTGTTTGAGAAAACTTGGTCATAATGCATCGTATTTCTCTTCTCTTTTTATTGCTTAGGGATGATATATTTGGTCCATATGTTTGCGTCACATAATTGAAGGAAATCTCTTATATATTTTTAAACTATTTTTTAGGTACATTGAAAAGTCCTTATCATAATTACTTGAATTTAGGAATATTCTACTTAAATCCCAATCCATCTTCATTGTAGTCTCATTACAGAGATATCCCATTATTAGTCTTGAACAGATGTTTCATATATAGTCTAATTATTTATTCGGCATTTTGACTCAAAAATTATACTTTAAAAAAAAAATTACATATTTATAATACTTTTAAACTTATTTACGTATATATTGTAATTTTAAAAAAAAATTAAAAAAAAAAGAATTTGCTTGGTAAGGCTCACGAGAAGCGCCATTGGCCACGTGACGTGTCGCACCTGGCTAATGGTGTGTCCCCTTTTGTCTCCACAATAAAGGCGCTAGTGCTTTACTAATTAAAAAAAAAAAAAAAAAAAAAAAAAGCAAAGATGCCTTAGCATCATTTCTTGGAAAGTAGCTAGAGATAGCTTACGTTAACCATACAAGCAGCAACGTGTGTCAAAAGCCATGAGGGGACACGCCATTCACCACATGATGTGTTTACATTGGAAACGCCACGTGGCTAATGGCGCGTCCCGTGGGCCTCGTATCTCTAAATTATTTTTTTTTTCCAGTTTTTAAAAACTATAAATAAGTTCTAAATTATAATATATATGAAAATTTGTTCCCAAACAACAATATGTCAATATTTGGGTCAAAAAACCTATTTATTGAGTGTCGTGCTGCATGGTGTAGTCTAATTGCTACCAACATTTGGGAAAAAAATTTTCTTCACTCATTCCAGACACATTAGCCAAGCCTAGGTGGCTTTCTCCCATCCCTAAACGTTGATTCTATTATGAAAGTGAGATTGAACCATGTGTTTCTATGAGTGTTTGGAATATTTTTTGAATAAAAATAAAATGAGTACATTTAATAATTCTATCAAAAGTAATATACTTTACAAATTATTAAATATTTATTGAAGCCAAATCATACAAGTTTTATGTAAGAATTCATTTATAAATCAAGAAATTGTATTGTTTCAAAAAAGTTGCACACGAGATTTTATCATCTAAACTAATTAATATATATGTTTTTATCAAGAGATCATGCTATATATCTATATACTAGAGGTTTTCAGACTTCATCACATCAGTAGAAGTGCTTACTTATACTTTTGTCTTTGATTAGAATGTGAGGCCATACTAAAAACAACTAGTATACAACAATTATTTATCTTTTTATAGATATGACTTTCTATCTTTGTTTTTGGTTGGATGAATGTATGTTTTGGATGGGAAAAAAAAAGAAAAAGGGAAAAAGGAAAGATTTTATGGTGGGAACGTAGCGTCCTTCCATTATTTGTTTCTATGAACGAAGAACATGAAAAAGAAAAGAAGTAAATAGAGAGGCCCAAATGGAGAAATTAGAATGGTTGTTTCCAACTTCCATAACTCCAACTTTGGCAATTATGTGGTAGGCTTTAACGATAGGGACCTACATACACGGCGTCGCCGAACTATTACAAAGAAGATACAGATAAGAAGCAGAACTCCCTGGCTTATAGCCATTTTGAGTCCAAGACTTGTCCCTTTCATCATGAGAGTCTTTGTTAATCACTGATATCATATATGTACGTTGAAGCTGTGTCATGGAAAATGATAGTTAAGTCACAAAATATTATTTTTGGTTGGTGAAGGGTTTAATTGCATGATGTTAACCTCATGACGTGACTGGGTGGTATGAGATTGGAATTGAACTCACTTCACTTACAATTGGATTCTTAAGCGTGCACTTGTTAGAGATATAAACAGAAAATAATTGAACTCAATCTTTGGAAACAGTTATATATGTTTGATCAATTAGATTTGATATTTGCCATATAAATTAACTTTAGATTGATTTTTAGGTTCTGCATTCAACTCTACTCCGTTCATTCATATATGATCCGTTTCTTTGCAATCGAATTATGTTCAAGTGGCTCCAGCCATTAATTTTTGGCTTCATAACGTGTAGGCTTGTGTCAACAACATCCACATGTAAAGATCGACCTACAATTTTGCACTATTATGAATTGTCATTTTTTGTCGCTTAGCAGCTTATTTATTAATTTATTAATAAGTCTATTTCAATATTCTTTGTTTTGTCGCTTATTTAAGTTCAAACCCCTTTTTAATTAGATGAAATGTCATTGTACCACTGTCGTACATCATAGAATTAAGTTTGTATTCTTCAAATCTTGAGCCAGATGCTTCGCCTCTATATATATAAATAATTCGAAGGGTGCCTACAAGGTCTCCTTAAGCTTAAGCGTCATCTCTCATCATCCTTTTTTCCTCACTCATTTCTTTAAGTGCATGCAATATTGCTTTGATGCTTGCTATGGAACCTGTAACTGTAAACCAGGAGGAGAAAGCAGGGCTACTAGCTCGTGGATGGGGGAGGCTAAAGGCTTTGCCTAAAGCTTTGGTGACCAAGGTGTTTGATATTTGTAAGTTGACCAAAAAGATTGGCCAAGATGACCCAAGAAGAGTCATTCATTCCCTGAAAGTGGGACTTGCACTCATCTTGGTGTCTCTATTCTACTTGTATCAGCCACTATATGAGAATTTTGGTCTCTCTGCTATGTGGGCTGTAATGACTGTAGTGGTAGTTTTTGAGTTCTCTGTGGGTAGGTTTCTTGCTTATTTTAACCATAATAAATCATGTATTGAACCCAACCCATATATACATGTCTAAATTTGTGACACTTTGCAGGAGCCACTCTTGGAAAAGGTTTGAACAGGGGATTGGCAACATTCTTAGCTGGTGCTTTCGGTGTTGGAGCTCATTACTTGGCTAGCCTATCCGGACAGACAATAGAACCCATATTGATTGGATTCTTTGTCTTCCTGCAAGGTAAATAGAAATTTTACCAAGTAAGGAAATGTAAAATTGGGAACGAAGGAAAAAAAATAAAAAAGAAAGGTCAAAATAGTAACTCTATTCAAGTTCAATCAATCATGAATGAAAACTCTAACAGGTTAATATGATGTTGTTTTCTGCAGCTGCAATAACAACGTTTATACGGTTTTTCCCCAAGATGAAGGCAAGATATGATTATGGGCTGCTGATATTTACTTTAACATTCTCTTTGATTTCTGTATCTGGTTTTCGTGAGGATGAAGTAATAGAAATGGCACACAAGAGGTTGTCAACCATTTTCATAGGGGGCTCTGCCGCTGTTATGATAGCCATTTTTGTTTGTCCTGTATGGGCCGGTGAAGATCTCCACGATTTGATTGCCCTCAACTTGGAAAAACTTGCCAACTTCTTAGAAGGTAAGATTGATTAATAGAAATACATACTTCTGATAAATTGATACAATAAAAAATTGAAAAGTCACTTGCATATGTTTGATGGTTTGAAGCTGAAACTAAACTTTTTTTTTTTTTAACAGTATTTGAATATGAATATTTCAAAACATCAGAAGAAGACTCTAGAGACAAAAATCAGAAGTCCATGCTGGAAGAGTATAAAAGTGTCCTAAATTCAAAAAGCACTGAAGAGTCTTTGGTGGGTTCAAGGCCTCCCTCCCTCTCTTTTCTCTTATTTCTCCCTCCAAATACAATTTCTATAATTAACATGTCTTTCACATTTGGCATTGGCAGGCTAATTTTGCTAGATGGGAACCAGGTCACGGCAGGTTCCAGTTTCGTCATCCATGGCACCAATACCTTAAAATTGGAACACTAGCTCGCCAAAGTGCCTATAGAATAGAAGCTTTAAACTGCCACCTTAATGCAGATGTCCAAGTATATAATCTTGAAACTTAAGTTTCACATTTTACATTTAGACACCTGAACACATAAAACAAATTAAATATATCAAGTTTGACTAAGTGGTTAGAAGTTCCACTCTTGTCATCTCCTACATGTTATATTGACTATGTTACATGTTGCAACTTTTGCAGGCATCACCTGAATTTCGATGTATAATTCAAGAGGTGTGCTCAGAAATGAGTTTGGAATCTGCCAAAGCTCTGAAGGAACTAGCATTGGCTGTGAAAATAATGACCAAGTCATCTTTTGCAGAGACCCATATTGATACCTCTAAATCTGCAGCAAAGAGCCTCAAGTCATTGCTCCAATCAAACTTATGGAAAGAAGCAGATCTCCTAGCAGTGATACCAGTTGCCACTGTCGCTTCATTACTAATTGATATTGTTGATTACACACAACAAATTGCAGATGCTGTAAATGAGCTTGCTTCCCTCACACATTTTGACACTGGAGAAACCATGATTCCCCCTCAAAAGCCAGAATCCCCAAATTTTGAATGTGCTGAACCAGCTCCCAAGATTGATGGCCCTCATTTTATCATTCCAGTTAGTGACTTAGCTCTAGCTAATTCACTCGAGTGTGGAAAGCCTCAAGTTCCACTATCAACTGAACATAACAAAGCATAACATACATATGATAATACCACATAACCATGACATTGTATCAAAACTGACTTACTGTGAAAAGTTTTGGTATAGTCAGCTTAATAACCATTTTGAGTTTTTAACAGGTACATGTACATTGTACAAGTAACAAGCTTCTGTGCTTGAAAATAAGATTGTTCTCCAGTGCATTGCACTCTCTTTTAATAAAAGAGAAAATACTATTCTTTAGACCATGTGGTTTTTCATAACTCCAATAACATATGAATCTCTTGTTATGATTTTGGAATTGCTAGCCAAGTATCTCTCACTTTAAATTCTTTGTTCTTTGTTGCTTTCTTTTTAACATAGAACCTTAAGTGTCAGCAATTTAGATTAGTTCAATTAAATTAGTATCATGGTCTTGAATGCATGACCCCTGAGGCCAAAATGTGTAGAGGGAAAAATTCAATTTGGCAACTGAATATCAACATTTAGTTTTAGCTTAGAGGCACTGCACTCTGCAGGACTGAGCAAGACATTAGACCCAGTGCATCATGGTTAAATACTCAATATATACTGCTAACTGTTTGAGATATATAAATATATATACAAGTAAAAAATTACTCATAGTCCTTCACCCAACAATTTCAGCTTTTAGATGAAGAGCACAAGTTATTGATGCACCTTCTCCATATTATCAATAATTAATAACTTAATATCAAAAAGTTTAGTGCATGATTTCGAAGAGGTTGATATTTTTGGCTCTGGTGCAGCTCATCTTGCCGGGTTTGGCTTCTGGTCAAAATGAATCGACACATAGTATTATTCTAAAGATTGCCTTCAATGTTTTAAAATTTGGCAGCTGAAAGTTGGTCTTAGCTTTAGGATTCCTAGCAAACAACATGGCCATAGGAAAACCTTTCCGTCAAGTTATCGCTATTAAAAAATTGATCTCACTTGCACTTACAATAATTCATAGAGATTAATCTAATTCTGTCTAAATGACACAAAAGTATGGCAATGAGAACCGCACATGTTCTGGTTACTTCAGGGGCATTTTGTAATATATGATTTTATATTTGATGGCTGGAAACAAAAGTGGAGGCATCTAAGTGGGGTGACACTTTTTTCACCAACCCATTAAATGAAAATATGATTCAGGGGAAAAAAAGAAAAGAAGCTAAAAATGTGATGTGCTTCTGGCTTTACCAAGCACTAAAATCACAGAATACTAATCTGACGAAAATTCATTGCTTTTCTTTTTTCCTTTGATGAGTATTGTTCTGTTATCGTAAATTTCCATGTTAACAATTCATTGCAGTTGCGTGGAAATGAAGATAAGTGAGGCTCTAATAATTTACAAATGCATGTAAATATCACAGTAGGTTCAGAGTTTACAGTAATTGGCAATTGCACAAGAAGAACATGCCTAAGAACAATACGCAAGTGGGGAAAAAGCACTGTAAGACAAAAGTGGGATTTGAGTTGTTTTCCACTGTAGTCCTCTGGTAAAGGCTAATTAAAAAGTCAAAACATAATCGCCTTAATGGCAAGCAAGAGAGAAGAAATATGAGACTACTTTGATGTTGAGTTGTTAGAGCATAGATCACTAGTTTTATAAATGGTGTGTTATGTTATTTTCCCTTTTAAAATGGGTAGTAGCTTTACACTACCCTTTCATTTGAGGGGTTCTAGCAGGACCTATGTATTAAAATTAGTGTTAGTGCAAAAAATCTTAAAAAAAAAAGAGTTACTTAGTGTGAGTTAAAATAGTTAATTTTTTGTAGAATGTATAAACAAAACAATGAAAAAAGTGTTGAATTAATAATATTTATGAATAATAATTTTCTTTGATACAATTAATTTCAAATTGTTAATTATTTGAGAATTTAATTCATATTATGTGATTTAAAATCTTTACAATGACACTAATTTTAGAATATAGATTTCACCAAAACCTAAAACACTTAGGAAATCCCTTTATAAATACTCAACTGCACTTATCATAGTTTTGACTTGTTATACTTGAATCTTGTTCACCTAAGCTGAGAGCTGTGTTGAGTTGATAGTTGTTACTGTTTTATGGCGCCGTATTGCGTTAGCACACTAGGAAATTCATTTCACCGCTGAATGAAATGGCGGGGTGATAAGGAAGTGGGTGTTTCACCAATCCCTATATTAGGTAGAGTGGACAAGGCATAAGGGAAGAAAACTAGAAAAGTAATTGGTATACCACGTCATATCATTATCACAAATGCTTAAAACTTTTTTCATCATATTCTCTTTATGAATGCTGTGAAATCTCAATTATATAATAATAGGAGTGGCTCTGAGCTATCATTAATTTCAAAGAAATAGTACTACACTAATTTTTATTAAGGGATTTTGATATGACACATTTTTTAAAATTAGTGTCATTCTAAAAATATCAAAAAGTTAAGTTAGGTAGTATAAGTTAAACTTTAAAATAATTAACAAAGTTTAAATTTAATTATATTAGAAAAAAACTACTAGTTTATTATTTTTTAAAATATTTTTTGGCACTTTTCTTAATTGTTATGTTTATGTATTTTATAAAAAAATACCTTTTATTCTCACACTATGACGTGTTTTTTTAAAAATTTTTATAACGATACGAATTTTAAAACGTGTACGTCACTTAAACTCTCTCAATGAAAAATTGGTATAACACTACCCTTTTAGCTTAGCAGCCATAAGCAATAATATAGCATAAAAAAAAATGCATTCGAAGATAAGATTTTTAGAGTAGTGGGGAGCTATTAGCCAAGCGATGTGTGATACAAAGACAACAGTAGAGTTCTTTTATCATGAACAAGAAAGAACTTAGTAATAATTAATAATAAAATTATTTTTACACTTTGAAGTGAAATTTCGGGTACCGTCCGTGCTGTACCCTTAATGCTATGCGCACTACTACTTGACCTTAAGAGCGAAAGGAATGATAAATTAATAATGATTACATTTTTATGTGCGTCATTACCACATTGCTATGGACTTTTTGATAAAGAGGTTTTTCACAACTTAAGTATCTGATATTTTTTAATGTGATAACATTATAATTATTAATATAAAAGTATTTAATTTTAATTGTTTATTTTTAATAATTAAAATTAATTTTTTTTACATTAATAATTCTTATACTATCACATAAAAAAAAATATAACATATTTTTTTAGTATGATAGAATCACTTTTTAATAACCTTGGACCTATCGTTGCCATTTATAAATTCCTTCTTTTCTCTTTTTTATTGGAATCCTCATCTTATATCTATTCGTTCTAACGATTTCATTTCTATCAAACTAAGCCCCTTTTTTTTTTTGTTTTATTTCGAATTTCGATTATAGAGATTTACTGAGAAGCAGCCAAAATCTGTAAGAACAAGTGCACAATGTGAGTGTGTCTTGTTTTTTTTTCTGCAAACGCAAAGTGAGTGTAGTATAATCATGTGAACCTGTTCCTAAAGCATACCATCCAGTGTTTATTCAAAGCTGAAAGCTTTGCATTTGGGCTTCGGAAACCCAATTAGGCGAGGTACAGTCCCACAAGAAAAGTCCCACTTCTGAGATGGACCAAAACTAGGGACCCAAACATCTTTTCATTTGGATGTTAGAAGCGGTTTGTGTTTCTAGGGGAAAAAAATTGGTTATGCTAATTATTATTTGAGTTTATTATTATGAAGTGTTAAAACTTGATATACAAAATTCAATTGTATTAAAAAAAAAAGCCTTTTAAGTAGGTGTTTTCATAAAATATAAAATAATTAAAATATCCTTGTGTTGTATAATTATTTCATTTATATTTAAATATGAAAACTACATAATATAAGTAGATTAGTTATGTATATAAACAAAATAACTATATAGTACTAAAGGGTATTTTGATAAATTTTTCAATATAACAGACACTTACTTGAAAAATACTTTCTTTTAGCACAATTGAATCTTTTATGTCAAATTTTAACACCCAATAATAAATTCTTATTTTTTAATTTATATTTTATAATTTTAAGTGAAGTCACTAAAAATTTCTTCTTCATATTTCATTGTATTCCACAAACTGTGAGAAATTATGAGAGAGTGTTAACAATCATCATAGGCAGCATTCTAACTATCATAATATGTATTGCATATGCCCAGCTCCAGCATGGATTGGGGAGGACCTTCACAATCTGGTTTCCGGTAACATGGAAAAGCTTGCCCAATTCTTTGAAGGTACTGCAATTTTTTTGCACCATTATACAGTAACAATGCATAATATGCCCTAAAGGAAAAAAAGCTGTTTTATGTGTTTCATGAGTTCATCCCATGCATATAACATTTTTAGCCTTTAGAAGATCAAGCACTCTATATTCTTAAATAACCCTCTTTTTATGCTTCATGAACTCCGAATCAAGATNCCAGCATGGATTGGGGAGGACCTTCACAATCTGGTTTCCGGTAGCATGGAAAAGCTTGCCCAATTCTTTGAAGGTACTGCAATTTTTTTGCACCATTATACAGTAACAATGCATAATATGCCCTAATGGAAAAAAAGCTGTTTTATGTGTTTCATGAGTTCATCCCATGCATATAACATTTTTAGCCTTTAGAAGATCAAGCACTCTATATTCTTAAATAACCCTCTTTTTATGCTTCATGAACTCCGAATCAAGATTCAAGAGTCATGCACAAATGTCAGCTCAGAATGTGGGAAAGCATTGAAGGAATCATCATTGGCAGTGAGAAATATGACAAAATCAACAACGCCCACTACGCATGTCGCAAATGCTGCTGAGTCACTTAAATCCATTTTAAGAACAAACTCATGGGAAGGAGCTGATCTTCTGCAGATAATAGCAGCTGGGGTGGTGGCTTCACTGCTAATTGATGTTGTAAGTTCCATTGAGAAAATCTGTCAAGCAATTGATGAGCTAGCACCACTTGCAAAATTCAAGAGCATCCAGACAACAGAACCTTCCCAATTACTTCACCGGGGAATGGCGCAGCCAATTAATTTAGGGAATTTGTTAACATCACATTACCAATATTAAATAATAATTTTTATCAAGAATTTATCAACATTTGTTATTTACCAGTATGTGCGGTTTAATTAATTACTAAAAGAATAAGAGAGATCAGATGGGACTTGAAATCTACAATTTTATTTTTTCTGCGCACTGATTGTTAGAATTAGAAACGGTAAATAGTGCTTTTTCTTTCTTCTTCAAATAAGGTAATTACTAGCTATATATTGTGATACCTAAGGTATATGGAAAAAGTTTAACATCTATCTAACGGTACCTAAGAACTGCAACCATTGTTCTAATATATACTTCTTATACATGCATCAATATTCTACATCAGCTAAGAATTTCGGGTTTCAAACTATTAGCCCTCAGGACAAGATTAAGTTAATCTTAACGAGTATGGAGTCAAAAATAGAATTTAAGTTAAATTGAGTTTGTTGCCATTAAATCAAGGCCTGGGTTGCGGTGCATTTGCCCGAGTTGAGTTCAAAACCCATGATGATAATGTAACATTGTCTTTGTACTTGCAAAGAGGCAGTTAGTTTTGAATTAATAAATCCATGGAAAATCAAACCATCAAATTTGAGCAATTGCATGGGTGGGTATAATTAAATTGTAGATGACGGAAGGTAGCCGCCAAAAGACTTGTTTCAACTTTTGACCAATCTATAGCACAAGCGCACCACCCTGTTTTAATTAAGAGAAGACGATACTTAATCGTGCAGTGTCTAACTAAGACATTGTCGCCAAATTCCCAATGCGTACGCTTCAAATTTGTCATGCAGTGGCAGTGGTTGTGGCTCTGTTTAGATTAGATATAGAGAGTGGGCAACTTGCTTATAATTATACGCATCTTCATTTCCCCTTAATTAATTGCTTCTTACTTGTTACTGCTTAACAGTAATTCCAGCTCCATCCTTCTTCTTCCTTTTTGAAAATAACCAATTAAAGTTAATATCCATTTAACTAAGGTGGCAGGCGTCAAATATTGCACTAGTAATAGTAATAGGATATTCTTTAACACAAATATGCTTCTCCATATCAATTACTATATGCCTCATTTCTAATGCTGTCTACCAATTTTCTATATCATAATTATTCTTCCATCGGATGAAGCCGCCCCTTCCTAAATTGTCTGCTTCTCATATGCTCCATTTTTTAATTGTCGGTGACGCTCTATTTGACCCCTTCTTCTTCTTCTTCTTCTTATTTTTATCTGCTCTGTTTTATAGTGTCTCTTCTCAGGCCTAAAAAAACCAATTCTTATTAATTCAACACGAGACATATATATAGGGATCGGGGATAAAGACACAAGTTTAGCAAAGTTTTGCATCGTCCAATATATATGTAATTAATAAGTGGATTACTTACCACATAGCTTGTAGTCTAGTGATATTCTGTGTTTGAATTCAGAATTGTAGTTAATGAATCAAAAAAAAATAATCGATTGTTTTTTAAAAAATCTAGTTAGTGGAAGAGTTTTATTTCAGAAGAAATAATATTTTTTTTCCATTAAACTAATTTCAGAAAACATATTACCTTATTAATTTTGATATTTTCTCACTAATAATTCAGCTTAAGCTCAGGAGATTAAAAATCAAATAATTTTTATTAAATTGAATATTTCGTATCTCAATCTGAATTTCAACCTACTAATATTAATCACAGTGATAGAAGACCAGTTTGTATACATGGCGTTTTATTTTTTGAAAAAGAAAAATGAGTTTGATTTAATTTTTAACTTGAATGTGAGATATTATTTTAAAAAAAAATTAAATTAATAAAATATTACAATTTTTTTTTTAAACTGATAAAAAATAGGGAGACACTGCAAATAACTAAATAAATCTATATGAACATACGCATAATTAATTGGGCATGTATGCATGCGCAGTACAGCTAAATCATGAAGAAGGTTTTTTAAGCTCGTGATGATGGATTATAAAAGGTGCCGCCCACTTTATTTAAGGGGGACAAAGCCAAATGTGGCAATATTTTGAGCCACCAAAATGCACCATCTGCTGCGTTATTGTGAACTTATAAATAGAGAAGGCGCTAGTCTCATTTGTACTAGTACCACAAGACACAACTAACTCCCTCAAGCTCAAGGAAGATAATGGCCTCTTCGTTCTCTTCTGCCTTGGGATGCCTTAGAGCCTTGCCTAAGAAATCTTGGGCTAAGATTGCAAACTTGGCAAAAAAAACAAAGAAACTGGGACAAGATGATCCTAGAAGAATTACTCATTCTCTTAAAGTAGGATTAGCACTCACATTGGTTTCCATGTTCTTCTACTTTCAAGCCCTTTACGATAATTTTGGTGCCAATTCTATGTGGGCTGTCATGACAGTCGTCGTTGTCATGGAATTTTCTGTGGGTAAGTTCCAAATTAACCATCACAGATTGAAGGGTATATTCTTCTATTGCATTTTGCAAGCGGAGGAGATATAATACTAATTAAGCTCTACTTTTCAATGCATGCCTTTCATGTTTTTCAGGAGCAACTCTCGGGAAAGGCCTAAATAGAATGTTGGCAACATTTCTTGGTGGTTCTCTGGGTGTTGGAGTTCAAAGATTAGCAACTTTGTTAGGGAAGAGCGAGCAGCCTATAGTAATTGCATTCTTCCTCTATATGATAGGTACAAATTAAATCACTTAAACTATGTCAATTAATTACAACTGTGTATGTAAAAATTCACTAGAAGTTTTCTAACATCGCTGGTTGGGCTTATGATTTTTTGCAGGTGCAATAATGACATTCATGAGATTTTTTCCTGGTGTAAAGGCGAGATATGATTATGGATTTTCAATATTCATATTAACTTTCTGCCTTGTATCTATATCGAGTTACCGAGACGATCAGATACTAGAATTGGCTTGTAAGAGAGTTTTAACAATCATCATTGGGTGCTTCATAGCTATGATCGTATGCATTTGCATTTACCCTGTATGGATAGGAGAGGAACTTCACAATCTGGTTGCTGGCAACTTGGAAAAGCTTGGCAATTTCTTACAAGGTACACTCATATTGGTTCCCAAAGGCATTCTAATTATACGATTTTTTATTATTTGTGTGCTTCATGAATTAATAACAACAAAAAATTTATGTCATATATATTTTGCAGGGTTTGGAAATGACTACTTCAATGCATCAGAGGATGGGCAAGGGCAGCCCAAAACTGATGAGTCATTTGCTGAGCAATATGAAAGTGTTCTCACTTCAAAAAGCAGAGAAGAAACCATGGTAGATATACAGACAAATTAAAACCCTAGCTAGCATTTATTTCTGCATAAAAAAAAGACATTAATTGATTCATCACTACAATTTTTTGATCTTGTAGGCTAATTTGGCAAGATGGGAATTTCGTCGTGGTCAATTCAGATTTCGTCATCCATGGAAGCAGTACTTGAAAGTAGGGATTTTAACGCGGCAATGTGCTTACAAACTTGAAGCTCTTGATTTCTACCTTAAGTCTGAGACACAGGTAGGGTATAATTAGCCTATTTTTCCATTCTATGTGGAAGAAAATCCACATGAAAAAAAAAAAAGTTACAGATACACATGATCAAGTATGTATTTCTCATTCATGCACTAGTAACCAGCTTCCTTATCTTCCACTCTGTGTATATATGCAGACACCTTTTGAAATTCGAATCAAAATCAAGGATGCATGCCAATACATCAACTCAGAATCTGGAAAAGCTTTGAAGGAATTAGCTTCAGCTGTTAAATCAATGACTTGCTTATCAACAGCTAAGGCTCATATCGCCCATGCCAAAGGTGGTGTTGAATCCCTCAATTCCATTCTAAGATCAAATCCATGGGAAGGGGTTGCTCTCCTAGAGATAGTTCCAGTTGCTGCAGTTGTTTCACTTTTAACTGAGGTTGTAATATGCATTGAAAGAATTTCCGAAGCTATTGATGAACTAGCTTCATTAGCACATTTCAAGACAACAACAACGAAACCAGTATTATTACCTTTACCTCGCGAGGGAACTATGAAGCCAATTTCTGCCAGTGATAAATCACATTACAATATCACGGTTGATGGGTCTTCGTCAAATTTACCTAAAGAAACTGGGTCTTCATCCATAGTAGTGGTTGTTCAATAAATGAAAGTGTAATTGCTGGTATACATGTAATAGAGGCGTAAAATACAATGATTCTTTCATTCAATTTCATAAAAGTTTTGACAATCTTATCATGATAATATATGTAAAATTTTACATATGTCTTGACTTTCTTTGACTTGGTATATGAATTTTCCAACATATAAAAAAAGAAATTCCTTAATATGCAGCTATAATTAATAGTGACATGTTGTCGACTAGAGTACAGTTATTGAGAAATATGTTAGAGATTTTGCTAAGATTTAAAGGTAGTTGTTAATTATAAGATATAATGATAAAAACTATTTATTTATTTAAAGATAATTATAATCTCATATTATATAAGCAATAAAATTTAAATAATTTTCTTATGACAAACATCATTAATTATAAGAAATTTCAACCATCTAAAATATTATATTTCACAAAGTTATCATGATTCATGAATAATGTCTACAACAAATAACATGGCCAAATTAAGGCAGCGCCACCCAAAAGCACTAGCTAGCTGGTGGCCTTACTTTTAGTGACTTTTGATTTGGACTTGAAGTTCAAAATTAAGTAGGCTATAGGGAGATGGAGTCAAAACTCAAAAGCATCAGATCGGCTGCTACACTTGCTAGACATGTTTTTTCAGGGAAAAAGCTTAGATATATGCTTGTGCATTAATTAATTTTGACATACTAGAAAGTACATAGTTTTAGTTGGTGCATGATGGATCCTCCGTGAAACCTTTAGTTTATATACGCTTGGTTTATAATTAATTTGAAGGTATCGATCACTTTTGCAAAGTTTCTCTCGTACGTAGAAACATTTATTTTGTTATAGTAATAGCTAATAGATAAATGGGTTGGTGAGTTTCAAGGAAGAACCAACAAAAAATAAAGTACGACACTCAAAAAGTTTGTAAACTGGCCTACAAAGTTATTAGAATATAATTCCTTATTCCTAAAAGCCAAATTAAACTGTTCTTCCACTAACAAAGTTGGCGTCATAGGTCACAAGGTATGTTGAATTGTTCATGCATTTATGAGGGAACTTGCAAAAGAAAATGGAGCATCTGCCACAAATCCTTTATTAAAACAATTTCTGTTTTATTTCCTACCAAATATAAATCATGGGAGCACAGTAACATACTAAGAAATGTAGCCTTACTATGTATATACATACTAAGAATTAAGAAATGTCATCACTGATTTCATAATCGAAGTTGTGCATGTTGAAGTGGAAGTAGATTATCTGCTGTTCAAATTTGGTTCGTTTAGAAATTAAACTTGTTATATATTGATCTTTGTTTTTTTCTCATTTGAGGCTGTTACTTTCTGAGATGTAAACCCTGTTGCATAGCCTCATGTTTACTAATGGCGATACCCTCTGTTTCTCTGATTTCTCTCCTTTGCCCATTGTTTCATTACCCTTACAAGACAATGTAACTTGCTTTCGTTGAACAAACACCAGATAATATCATAATAGTAGCTACTATCGCCTCACATCAAGTTCGAGTATCAAAAAGATAATGGCCTTCCCAAGTCCTGAAAATGCCAAATTTTTCTCTTCTTCCTGGCTATGGCTTAGAGAATTGCCAGAAAAATTTTCAGACAAATCAAAGAAACGGGGACAAGATGATCCTAGAAGAATTACTCATTCTCTAAAAGTAGGATTGGCGCTGACATTGGTTTCCTTGTTCTGTGCAAGAATTTTGTGAAAGTGGTTATACAATGAACAAAATCTCCCTCTTTATCATACTTATGAGTGGAAGGATGAGCGCAGATCAGTATGCTCACCTTTTAACTTTGAATTCACTGTTCTTATCAGAAACAACTTATCATTTATCAACAAACATCATTATAAGAATTTGAGCCATAAAAAATCTGATTTTCTATAGCAGTTATCATGAATGCAGTACGTTACATACACAATTTATTAGAAGCACTTAGGAGACAAACTTATAGCATGCGCCACCCAGAGCACTCATAGCGTCATTTCTTTTCTAGTGACTTTGATTTGAAAGTAAGTTATGTATATCCTTTTTAGTGGAAACGGGTGATTATGAAGTGGTAATCACTTTTTCTGTGTAATTTTTGATGTAAAATACGATCCACGCTTTATGGGTTAAAAAGTATTAGAGGCTTTTAAGTAAGCACTTTTAAAATAAAACACATATTTTTACGTAGTTTAGTTGATGGATTCTCATAAAATCATTGAAAATTGAAAGTGAATTTCATAACAATTTTCATATTAAACTCGTACATTGATGGGAAAAAAGGGTTTTGCTTTATGGCTTTCGTATTTGCGAACACTGACAAATGCTAGTATAATTATATTTCTTCTTTTTTGGGATAATAGTGTTATATTTCTTTTTAAATTTTATCATTACTTTCAAACAAGAGAACTTCTGTTTTGGGCCTACTATATTTCATTTGGGCCTATCTTTGAGGCGAGTGCATTCGGGTTTAGCCCATTTTAGAGCCAGACCTTGCTGCTCTAACCTCTGTGCTTTACAATTTTCATGTTTATCCGGCCCATGAATACCTTCATCGTTTTCATTTAATTTTTTTTATTTAATTATGGTAATTACCCCCTAAACTAATTCTTATATTCTTTAGATATTCTTTTGTGTGGGTACGAGTACAGTTGGACGGTCTCGTTTCGTTACCTTAATGTAAAATTTCACTCATGTGTCTTAGTTTACAAGCCTCTGTTCTTTGATTTGCCAGAATGTAACAGCAAATAAACAAGTAATCCTTAATCTTCAGTTTTTATTAGCTTTTCTCATTTTGAGCATGTTGAAAGATAAAATAATCACTCACTTGGTGAGACAAAATTTTCATTTTGGTTCATTCATTTTAATGTGAAAAATATTCATACAACTAAATTTAATTATAACAGATGGTGAAAGTAAATTATCATTAGTATCCAATAATAATGTTTTGTGAAAATTATACTCATAAATTATCACTTTGAAAAAAAAATTAATTACATATTGTAGCATCACTAATTGTATCTTGCAAATGAATTTTACAAAGCGGTTATGAAGTAATGTGACCTATGGAACCTAACCAGCTTTGGAGGTAAGAGCTGCAATTCTTCTAATTTGCTCACAAACCACATACCTTTTTCTTTGCTATAATCAATACGCATAAGTACTTTGCAGTGACATCTACTTATTGCTTTTATTTGTCGTTTATTTTCTACTACAATCATAGCATTTATAGACCTATACCGTTCACGAGAACATATAAATCTACGCCACATTTTCCCCCTTCTACGTCTCTTCGTAAATCATCCATCCTAACTCTAAATCCATGTAAAAATGAATATTATTTTAAAGGTTAACAATTCAATGTCTTGAGCAATCTTTTATGTTGTTCAAAATTATTTGAAAACTCCCAAATTCTTTTTCTTGAAAACTTCCTTCTAATCTTTCTTAACCAATAGACTCAACATGAAAACATAATCAAAACCATTTCACTCCCCAAACATTTCAAGCAATCAAAATTACTAGTACCTGTATTATAAATGACTTTATGATCAATGAATTATCCAACACAAATCATCTTCACACACGGATAAAAATAGTTTATAGAATCATGTATGTATTAGCCCAATTTAATTCAAAATTAATTAAGAGTTACATAAAAATAAACCTATTAGCCCTCATTTAATAATAACTTATAAGAAAACACATTTATCCTATACAAAATTAGATCCAACTGTAATAATTTTCATCAAATTGTATTTGTACTTAGTGCTCATTAGCAATTAAGTAGAAGCCCAGTGTCACAGAGGTCCACCACCGGAACATTATGGCGTTGAGGAAAAGCTTGGGTGCTATGGCCTCAGAAAGTCTATCCATGAAGAGTTGAATCGGGAAGAAGATGGTGCTGACGAAATTTTAAAAATTACTGGACCTTCTATGTAAAATTAGAAAATTTTCACACTTCCCTCGTAACCGGAACATTGTCTCTCACTTTTCAACTTGGTAAACACGTGGCGCTCTAATATTGGTTTACTTATCACATCAATTACTCTGAAACGACCTCACCCAAGTTGCCCGGGGGCAGGATAGAATGTCCCTTAATTTTTTGTTGGTCAATTAAAGTAAAAAGTAGCCTCAGGTCTGCTAGGCGATTGCGCACTCTGTAATTGCTAGTTCTCTTGCTCTGGGCATCTGGCCTTGTTCCAGTTCCATGGCTACATGTCCTGGTTCGACGATGAACCGAATTGACGTTTTCTGGCATGAAGGAATGCTAAAGCATTACACCGGAAATGGTGTATTCGACACCGGAATTGACCCGGGCTTCTTAGACGTTTTGGAGAAGCATCCAGAAAACTCAGACAGGGTCAGGAACATGGTCTCCATCCTCAAAAGAGGGCCTATTTCCCCTTTCATTTCTTGGCACCCTGGCAGACCTGCCATAATCCCGGAACTCCTTTCCTTTCACGCTCCTGGTACTTTCTCCTTCCCCACAGTAAGAACTTGTTTCTTGTTTTTTATTCTAACCCAGATTTCCCTTTGCATTTGTACATGCATGTGTTTAGATATCTGTTATAATCATGGAGTTAAACAGGAATTAATTGAAGGTGAGAGCTATGCTACACTGTTGGGTGGGACTTACTGTGATTTTGGTGCGATTATAAAAATATTAAAAAATTGAGTTATCTATATTAGAACTGCTTAATATAAAAAAAGGTGTTAAAAAATAAACTCATAAAAAGTTGTTTGTGACACATTTTGCTGTATTTGTATTTTATAAGAAAATGTATATTTTGTTATATATTGGGGGACTCAATTTTTTAAAATCTTTGTAATAATACCAAAATTACTATGAGTCTCAGCCGAACCCACCCAACCGAGGTACTTTGCGGACGAATTTGAAATGTTGTACATTAGAATGATAAATGGGGTTCTTTTGTTGTTTAGATTGTTTTGTCGGGGATAATGTCGGGAATGGAGATGAAATACTGTCTGATATCATTTCAAATGTGTTCGTGTCCTAGAATACATAAATAAACTGGTAGAAGCGGATAAAGGAGGAGAAAAGATGCTTTGTGCTGGCACATTCTTAAACCCTGGTTCATGGGATGCTGCACTTCTTGCTGCTGGTACTACGTTGTCTGCAATGAAGCATGTACTTGATGGACATGGAAAAGTTGCTTATGCATTGGTTAGGCCTCCTGGTCACCATGCCCAGCCTACTCAAGCTGATGGCTACTGCTTTCTTAACAATGCTGGTCTAGCTGTGCAGCTGGCTTTAGACTCTGGGTGTAGGAAGGTTGCAGTTATAGACATTGATGTTCACTATGGAAATGGTACAGCAGAGGGATTTTATCGATCTAATAAAGTTCTTACCATCTCCCTTCATATGAACCATGGATCATGGGGTCCATCTCATCCGCAGAATGGATCGGTTGATGAGCTTGGTGAAGGAGAAGGTTATGGGTATAATTTAAACGTACCTCTACCAAATGGAACTGGGGACAGGGGGTATATATATGCGTTCAATGAGTTAGTCGCTCCATCAATCAAAAAGTTTGAGCCTGACATGATAGTTTTGGTCATTGGACAAGATTCAAGTGCTGTAAGTTAATTCATTTGACATTTTTATGGTTCCTAATTTATGTTTTGTGTTAATTATCTTTTTTTTTACTGGCAAGTAATTATAGAGATGGGTTCATGTTCTCATGGAAATTGAAATCATATTTTAAGGAAAGGACTTGTGTTTCAATCATGACAATATGACAACATAAACAATTGTAAATGGAGCCAAACAGTTGAAACGAGTACAAACAAGATTGAATTTCCTACACAGTTCTGAAGGAAAGAGAAACGGGCTAACTCTAAAACCTCTATTCTCTTTATGTAGCAATTGTGGTTATTGATGAGATACTGAATAGACAGGATTTCAACATAGTTAGAGGTCAACAATATGCTACTTAATAACCATCTGGATTGTTTCCTAGTTCTTACATACAGTATTGCCTTTAATGGACCACGAGGGATACTCAGTTCTTGCGGGCTTTACAGTTGTCCTTGATGAAGTTTAAAAAGAAAAACTTTGTACTCACCATCTTTCATCTTGAAATTCTTACACAGGCTTTATTGATGGATGCTCACACTTAAATGATGAACATGAGATTCTGAAAAGCATTCTTTTTAATGCTCAAATTTTTTAGTCCTTATGTTAATAACTACTGATCTTTATCCTCCAAAAAGAAAAAGAAACCATAGTGGATACAGTTAATCTCCACAGGCCAAGTTACTTGGATCTGTTTATATGATGATCTCTAGGTAATCCATTATGTTTAAGTATTATATTGGAAAATGGTAGATCTTGTATTATTTTCTTTAGGTTCTCTTTGTTTATGAAAATTGTTATACTCGGGGTTCCTTCATGATTGCTATAGCAAGCTTAGTATTAAATGTGAAGAAGGCTATGCAAAAGACAAGGCCAGTAACCTTCAGTTCGATAACAGAAATTATTATATGTTATAATATAATCAAAATGGTCTACTTTCAATCATTCTGACAGAGAATGATTGTTATCAATCATTATCATCGGATCTATCTTCCTGGATGGAAGCCTTTGATCTAGTATAATTTTTTTCTTTGAACTAAATACTAGTTGAGATCTATGCCACATTATCTCCTTTTAGATTTGCTGTAATTACTTATCTGAACTCTGATTTATTGCAACATGACAATATCAACTGAAATCTAACTATCTGATCCATAATTTTGTTGTTGCATTGGAGTAATGATTCCTATATTTTCTTCACTGTTGTTGTCAAGAAAAAGCTGTATTTACTTACATTATATGTTGCATGTTCTTCAGTTTGACCCCAATGGAAGGCAATGCTTAACAATGGAGGGTTATAGAGAAATTGGACAGATAGTTCGTAATCTTGCAACTAGGCACAGTGATGGACACCTACTAATTGTTCAGGAAGGAGGCTATCATGTCACATATTCAGCATATTGTCTGCATGCAACACTTGAGGGTGTTCTCAACCTACCACAGCCTCTACTACCAGATCCTATTGCTTATTACCCAGAGGACGAGACATTTTCGGTAAAAGTTATAGAAGCCATAATAAATTACCAAAAAGATAAAGTGCCCTTCTGTAGAACAGCTTAACTTTGAGGTACTTACTCTGAAACCTTTATTTGCATCGTTTGGACCTTAGATAGTCACAAAGAAATGAGCAGAGATAATAAGGAAAAGTGTTACAAATAGAGCTTTTAAATGAGAAATCTCATGTCTGATGCCATGTAGACCCCCATCTATGACTCTAGCTGTGTACATCGATTGTGCCCCCTATGTCTCTCCCACTATACTTGCGACCAAAGAAAACAATGGAAGAAAATGAGGAATGAACCTCACTCTTTTAAGTTACTTGGCATTTCATGGTGGTCTCTCTGCCTTTTCCTAGGTTGAGACAGAGTATTAGTTTATGTGTGTTGTAATTGTCATATGTTTTTTTATAATGGCTTCTTATGTTGCCTCCTTTATATCCTTATTTCCTATTGATGCTAGTTTGCTGAGTAAAATCCAAAGATATTTTCCTTCGGCGGGACCATGAATACGGTTGAAATAACATTGTGGCCTCAGTTCTTTCATTCTGCATGCCAATCTGGTTGGCATGCAGATTGCGGGATATGAGTAAATTTAGCATGCTTTGACAAGGCATGCTTACTTCAATAAAGCTGTTCTCAGAACGAAACAGAGGCATCTTAATGACTAATTAAACAGGATTCTCTTGACCCAGCAGACAATCAATCCCATAGGGTCCACCCCTGATGTAAAGAAAAACAGACAATATCAAATAAAGTTACGCAGGGTTAAGATGAACCGAAGTAGCGCCACCGACACTATTCTGAAAAATGGACTTGGTTCTGAATCCCCTCTCTTTTTGCTCCTCCAACCCTGCAATGGTATATTAATTTGAAAATGGATGGAGTTTGTTGGATGAAATTGGTGATTCTCTGCATATTTATATAGAGTTGCATGGTTTTTAGTTAACTCTGGGAAAATTTTCTAGTAATAACAGATGAGCCAAACCCGCAAATGCATTAGTCGTTTTCCTTTATGTGTGATTCCAAAGTTAAAGCCGTTGATTTGGTAGTTTGGGGGAGGAATTGTTGAGGTTGACATTGATCCTATTGCTGTTAGCCTGTTACCTTTTGCTTTTCCCTTCTTATTCTCCCACTCACTCTCTTTCTATCTTTGGGAAGTGGAAGGAAAAGTAGAATGGATGACTATGCCTTTTGATGTTTGTAATTTCACAGAAATTTGATCAAAAGAAAGTTGTGCGATCATCTCTTACGGAAAGGATATAAATGGATTTTTCTTGCATATAGGCGACAACCTCAGGCACGTGCTTTTGTCTGGAGTGGCAATTAGTTGAGCTGTCATTATTTATAAACCTTTATTATGGT
The DNA here is from genome assembly GCA_003255065.1 of Cercis canadensis. Classification (NCBI taxonomy): domain Eukaryota; kingdom Viridiplantae; phylum Streptophyta; class Magnoliopsida; order Fabales; family Fabaceae; genus Cercis; species Cercis canadensis. Next base: position 270,007 of record QAOA01008251.1, on the reverse strand, counting down.
TTACTTTTTATCTTTTGGGTTTTTCTCTATAACAACTTAGATTTTTTACTTTTCTCAGAAGTTGGTGTTCTTACTTTTTGTGTGAGACTAATTTATGCTTGGTTTCGACATGCCTTGCTACTAGTGCTTTCAGCATAATTCAATTTTTTTACATTATCTCAAGATTTGGCACATATAAAATTCAGTTTATCAAGTGAGTCATACATGATGGTTCTTACAAGTAACAACTTAGATTTTGGTAGGCAATTACTTATCATTTATGTCTTTCGGATCAAAATTGGTTGGACGAAAACCAGGAGCAACGAATCCACATATAAACGGTAACAAAATTTATGGAACAGATTTGATCAGTTCTTGGCTAAGCTTAAGGAAGCGAACCTTCTATTGTATTGACATTATAATATACCACTAGATTCTTATCTCTCACTTTCGTCTGTTTCTTATCCATTGTGTCTCTTGTTACATAAAGCATGTAAAGAATTTAATTATATTAGGCTTTTGTTCGATGTTCTGCCAACATAAAGAATTTCCAGAACTATACTTATTTCATTAATAATCACAACTTGCATTGTGTTATACCCATCATGAAAATTAATTAATTTAAGTAAACTTATTATCTTGGATAGCAGTAAACTAATTTAAGTACATGTTATCATTTACTAGATGGAATACTGTGAAAGATTGCTTTTCTTAATATATATATATATATACACGCCTGAAGTTGCTTAGGATGCCAAGCTAAAGTTGAGAATTATACCTTATGAATAGTAATTTTAAAGGTGAGAATATATCTCCAAACAGTAAAGTAAGCTTTCTCTCATTTGGAATTTGGATACTGAAATGCCATTGATCTTTCCCTAACTCAAAACTCCATCCTTCATGCTATTTCCTTGTGTTGGTTGGCGTGAAAACCTTCTAGAACCAGTTTGCGTGAGTGTGAGCATATGTGTAATCCGAAAATTAAATTTTTTAACTAAAAATATTAGGGATAGGAGATTCAAACAAATCTAAGACCTCTATATTTGATTGGAAGATTACTTAGACCAATTTTTATCTTGAGTAGAATAATAGGTTTAAAATTTTCAAAGTGGGGTGGGGTGTTTGAATCTGTTCTCTGATCTCTCCTTAAACCGACATCCGCAGAGAGTTTTCCTAAATCAATAAGCCGCCATCAGAGCCTATGATATGATCCACAAGGGCCCACCGTTTTTATTTTCCAATTTTCTTTTGTTCGAAGGCGCAAGGACCGGTCACCACGTGGTCCCACTTCATTCTTTGGTGTAATATTTGTATCCACTTGTTAATCAGAAAACTGCTTACTGTTAATACAAATCAAACGCAAACAAAAAAGAAGCAGAAAACGAAAGCCAAAAAGCTAGTGAGAGTGAGTAAGAGTGACTGTCATGGTCATGGAGTACTGACACTTTCTTTATTTTAGGGTTCGTTCCTTCCCTCATAAAAAAGAGCGTAAAAGTCTAACATCTTCATCTCACTGTCTTTATCTCAATTTGGACTTGAACTTCTTCTATTCTCCCTTCGAGGCCTTCAACATTTTTTAATGAAAAATCCCTCTGTTTAATGCTTAGGCCAATTTCTTGTATCACAATGTGATACTCATGTTCTGTTTCTTTCGCTATCACTCTGCTCTTGCTTTTCTCCATCTGGGTCTTGCAGTCGGTGTTTCATTTTGGCCATAGAGATGAGATACTGATCTATCTTGTGAAATTCACTGAGAAAAGCTCCTTCCTTGATTATTCGGTCTTTTTCTGGGAGTAACCATGGAAGGTCGCCGGAAAAGTCTCTGCATTTTCCTCATTTTTTTCCTAATTACATTGGGTTATGGTGCTACGGACCCTAATGATGTCAAAATTCTGAATTATTTCAGAAAGGGGTTGGAGAATCCAGAGGTTCTCGAATGGCCAGAGAATGATGACCCATGTGGGAATCCTCAATGGCCTTATGTCTTCTGCAATGGTGATAGAATCGCTCAGATACAGGCTAAGAATCTCAGTCTTAAAGGATCATTACCTCCGAATTTTAACCTGCTCTCGGAACTTCAAAATTTGGGTCTTCAGCACAACAAGCTCAGGGGAAAGTTGCCCACTTTCAGTGGATTATCCAAATTGGAATTCGCATTCTTGGATGACAATGAATTTGATTCAATCCCACCTGATTTCTTCAGTGGACTTAGCAGCATTCGGGTCTTGGCTTTGGATAACAATTCGTTAAATGCGACTACTGGGTGGTCTCTTCCTGACGATCTAGGAAAATCAGTACAATTGACGAATCTTTCTCTGATGGGCTGTAATTTGGTTGGTCCAGTGCCGGATTTTCTAAGCACATTGCCGTCTCTGACGGCGCTGAAGCTTTCATACAACAGACTATCTGGTGGCATTCCAGCTAGTTTTGCTCAATCATCGTTGCAGATTTTGTGGCTGAATGATCAACATGGTGGTGGCATGTCAGGTCCAATCGATGTGATTGCTTCAATGACTTTCCTAACACAGGTTTGGCTACATGGAAACCAATTCACAGGGACAATTCCTGAGACTATTGGAAATCTTACTTCCTTGAAGGAGCTCAATCTCAATAGCAATCAACTTGTTGGCTTGATTCCAGAAGCCTTGGCCAATATGAAGCTCGTGAAATTGGATTTAAACAATAACCGGTTCATGGGTCCTATACCAAAGTTCAAGGTTGGTGATGTTTCTTATGATTCCAATTCCTTTTGTCAATCTAAGCCTGGGCTGCCATGTGCCTCTGAAGTTACTGCATTACTGGAATTTCTAGGTAAGTTGAATTACCCATCAATTCTCACTTCTGAATGGTCTGGTAATGAGCCATGTACAGATACAGGGCCATGGTTGGGATTGAGCTGCAATCCCAAGTCCGAGGTGTCTATAATCAATTTACCAAGACATAAGCTCAATGGTACTCTGAGTCCCTCACTTGCTAAGTTAGGTTCACTCCTTGAAATTAGGCTTGGAGAAAATAATATAAATGGCACAATTCCTAGCAATTTTACTGAATTGAAATCTTTGAGATTGCTGGATTTAGGCTTCAATAATCTTGAGCCTCCATTACCAAACTTTCATGACAGAGTGAAGCTTATTGCCGACGGTAATCCTCTTCTTTCTAATAAAACCGGAGGTAGTCCTCTACCTATGAGCAGCCCACCACCTTCACCTCCATCCTCTAACAAGCCACATTCCCCAAGTCAGAGTTCAAGTTCAAATCCTTCTGGGTCTGTCCAAGTACAATCCGAACCAAATGACTCCAAAAGATTCAAAACAGTAGCAATTGCTGGTGGAGCGGTGATCTTGTCACTTGTAGCTCTTTTAGTTATTTTCCTATTCATATGTTGCTCGAAGAAGAAGAGGAAAGCCTCCTTGGATGATCCCAGTTCCATTGTGGTTCACCCTCGAGACCCATCTGATCCAGATAATATGGTTAAAATTGCAGTTTCAAATAAGACCACCGGAAGCTTATCAACAAAGACCGGGACAAGTTCTTTGAGTAACATCAGTGGTGAAACTGATAACTCTCATGTAATTGATAACTCTCATGTAATTGAGGCTGGCAACCTTGTCATTTCTGTTCAAATTTTACGCAAGGTTACCAGGGATTTTGCTTCAGAAAATGAGCTAGGCCGTGGTGGGTTTGGTACTGTTTATAAGGGTGAACTGGAGGATGGAACGAAAATAGCTGTGAAGAGAATGGAGGGTGGGGCTATTACCAGTAAAGCGCTGGAGGAATTTCAGGCTGAAATAGCTGTTCTTTCCAAGGTCCGTCATAGACATTTGGTATCTCTGTTAGGGTATTCTATTGAAGGCAGTGAAAGACTTTTGGTTTATGAATATATGCCTCTGGGTGCTCTAAGCAAGCATCTTTTTCATTGGAAGAGCCTGAAATTGGAGCCTCTCTCTTGGTCCCAAAGGCTCGCAATAGCACTAGATGTTGCTAGAGGGATGGAATACCTTCATGGTCTTGCCCGCGAGACCTTCATCCATCGAGACCTCAAGTCTTCTAATATTCTTCTGGGTGATGATTTTCGGGCAAAAGTTTCAGACTTCGGTCTAGTCAAACTTGCCCCAGATGGTGAGAAGTCTGTAGTAACTAAGCTGGCTGGGACATTTGGATACCTAGCCCCTGAATATGCAGGTATGGCTTTGTTTTGAATTGCCTCTGGACCTTCCATGAGACAGTTGCTGGAATTGTGCATGAAAACATGTCTTAGTATCATTCAGAACACAATCTAATGAACTCCGTTTCTGCATATTAGCACATAGTTTCTTTAATTTATTAATTAATTTCCAATTAGGTTAATATATGAATCAGAGCCCAATGCAAAAAACAGTACTCTAGTAACCTTCTGTTTGTTCTTTTCTACATTGCAGATATGCTTATTAATGTCTTCACAAGGATGAAAATTCTGTATATTTGATCAGAAAGCATAAAGTTCATTTTATTAAGCTCTTAAGGAAATCAACTATTTTGTTTCATGTATGTTTCTCTGCTAAGCACTGGTTGACCAAAAAATCACAACTTCATCTATACAGTTATGAGTTAACCAAAGCATGATATCTCATCCTTTGTTCAGCGAATGATGTTACAGAGTTTAAGTTTGACATGATTGTCGTATCCCATGCCCTGAAAGTTTAGATTGTCACATCATACTTATGAGACAATGTACATGTGACAACATTCCTAAACTAATCAAGTCTTTCTATACTCTCAGTTTGATGCACTGTGCATTCAATTACTAACTAAAATTTTCTGCGAGTTTCAGTGATGGGGAAAATCACCACTAAAGTTGATGTATTCAGCTATGGTGTGGTGTTGATGGAACTTCTGACTGGACTAATGGCACTTGATGAAAGCCGGTCTGAGGAAAGCCGATACTTGGCTGAATGGTTTTGGCGAATTAAATCAAGCAAAGAAAAACTTATGGTTGCCATTGATCCAGCTCTTGAGGCAAGTGATGAGACTTTCGAGAGTATTTCCATCATAGCTGATCTTGCTGGACATTGCACTGCAAGGGAGCCAAACCATCGCCCAGATATGGGCCATGCTGTCAATGTACTGGTTGCATTAGTAGAGAAGTGGAGACCAATTGATGACGAATTGGATTACTTCACTGGCATTGACTATGGTCAACCACTTCCCCAGATGTTGAAGATTTGGAAGGAAGCAGAAAGCAAAGAGCTGAGCTATGTTAGCCTTGAAGACAGTAAAGGAAGCATACCAGCCAGACCTACTGGATTTGCAGACTCCTTCACTTCTGCTGATGCTCGATGATTGGAGGTAACTCCAGTGCAGTTTGCGGGTTTTGTTTCTTTGTTCTCGAATAAATCTGCAGTTAGATTCGCCATGTCCCTTTTGGCAACTCAATAGCCATTTTTTTGTTTGTGCTTCTTTTTCTTTATTGCATACTACTAGTTCAAATGTTCAAGATGCTTCATGAGTGATCATGGCGTCTGTTTGCTTACCTGTGAGCCTAGGAACGCAAGGATGTAGATATAGAATATTTTTTTTATCCTATTTTTTCGTGGCTTTGTAGAAAAATTGAGTTCTGTTTTAAAGACGTGAATCTCAAGTATAAGTAAACTATCGTATTCTAGTTTCCTTGAAGTCCTAGAGACCCCCAAAATTCTTCTCTCTGTACTGGACTCGCCCTATTGATTATGTAACTTCAAACATTGCACATGAAACGTAATAAGAGTTTTATTTTCCCTTTTTTTTTTTTTTTTTTTCTGGTTGTCTTACTTCTCTTTCCATCTCTTGTTCTCTATAGCGTAGAAAAACATGAAACGAAACATAGTTTCATATGCTGTCGGTTGGCATTGTCGCATTCAATCAGTGTAGATGAAGATGAGATGGGGATTTGAACCTTCATAAATTTTTTTGCTGAGAAGTAAAGGTGTAGGCCATGGGCGTTGCACATGAAGATACCATTTCTATGTTGCTTGGTTCAAACCTGTGAACCATTCTTGTTATTATGTTTTCCTGGACCACAACCTTTAATTGGTTGAAGTCGGTGAAATGTGCTGGTCATCAAGGTCATAAATATGGAGAAAAAATCTCATAGCATGGACCATGGCCCAAAAAACCTCAAAGCATGGGTGGACAGGTGTTCACTATCAGTTTCACATGGAAATAAAATATCCTGGGATATGTTAGATCAAGGAAAATTTGTAGTTTGCAAGTTCTTTACACATTTTAATTTTTAATAACCATTCAAAATATAAATGAATATTGAAGGAGACCTCTTCAAATTGGATGATATTGAAAATTAAAATATCAATCAAGGGTAATATGGACATTTGACAATGCTTTTGGGCCTTATAAATAAACGTAAGCAGTAAGCAGAGTCCGAAATCGGAATTGTGAAAAGAATGATTGTTCCCGCGTGCACAGGCACAGGCACCCCAACCCCAATACAAGTCCCTCAGCCTCTCAAACCAGCAGCTATTGTTCCACTTCCAACTCCAAGTCAAGCTCAGTCCACCTTCTCTCCCTCTAATGGTAACAGTAACACTAGACAATGTCTCTCTCTGAGACTGAGCAGCAAATTCACTGACCCAACCGTAACATGGACATCATCCATAGCCCGCCATTGCCGAAATGGCCAATTACTTGAAGCTGCTGCCCAGTTTGTTCGCATGAGTGAAGCTGGGATACAACCCAATAACATCACTTTTATTACGCTTCTTTCTGCTTGCGCTGACTATCCCTCAGACAGTGTGTCATTTGGGGCTGCCATACATGCATACACCCGAAAATTGGGCTTGGATACGAACGATGTCATGGTTGGTACTGCGCTGATTGATATGTACGCAAAATGTGGTCAAGTGGATTTAGCTAGATTGGTATTTGATCAATTGGGTGTCAAAAATTTGGTGTCTTGGAACACGATGATTGATGGGTATATGAGAAATGGGGAATTTGAGGATGCCATCGCCCTGTTTGATCAAATGCCCGTTAAGAATGCAATTTCTTGGACTGCTCTCATTGGTGGGTTTGTGAAGAAAGATTATCATGAGCAAGCGCTGGAATGCTTTCGAGAAATGCAGCTCTCTGGTGTGACACCTGATTATGTGACCATTATAGCCGTCCTAGCAGCATGTGCCAACTTGGGGACACTTGGTCTGGGCTTATGGGTAAATCGACTTATAATCACAGAAGATTTCAGGGACAATGTTAGGATTTCTAACTCATCGATCGACATGTATTCTCGATGTGGAGCTATAGAATTTGCTCGTCAAGTCTTCGAGAAAATGCCCCACCGAACAGTGGTATCATGGAACTCGATCATTGTGGGTTTCGCTGTTAACGGGCTTGCAGATGAAGCTCTGAAATTCTTCAATTTAATGCAGAGGGAAGGGTTCAAGCCAGATGGAGTCAGCTACACGGGAGCTCTAACAGCTTGCAGCCATGCTGGATTGATCAATAAGGGACTTAGAATATTCGATAACATGAAAAGAATTCATAGGATTACCCCTACAATCGAGCATTATGGTTGCATAGTGGATCTCTATAGTCGAGCAGGGAGATTAGAAGATGCATTGAATGTGATAAAGAATATGCCAATGAAGCCAAATGAAGTGGTATTAGGTTCATTGCTTGCTGCTTGTAGGACTCAAGGGGATGTTAGCTTGGCCGAAAACCTGATGAATTATATTGTTGAATTGGACCCTGGTGGAGATTCCAATTATGTGCTCCTTGCTAACATATATGCAGCAGTTGGAAAGTGGGATGGTGCAAACATGGTTAGAAGGACAATGAAGGCTCGGGGAATACAAAAGAAACCGGGTTTTAGTTCCATTGAGATTGATTCCAACATTCACAAATTTGTGGCTGGTGACAAATCTCATGAGGAGAACGAGAATATTTATACAGTTTTAGAGCTTCTGTCCTTCGATCTGAAATTATGGGGTTATGTTCCTGAATTCTCTGTAAAAGAATCTTATGAAGATGATTGAATTTGTCAGTGAGATGTAAAGCAAAGCAACACAATTCATTTGTTGAACAACTAATTGAGTTGAAGAAATTCATATTCATACCATTTTTTTTATATTGAGAACTAGAAAGGAAACTTCCGTATTCTTCAAGAAACAAATGAAATAGGATTGAAGCTTATAACAATCAAATAAACAATACTTAATAATATACAGATAGTACAGCTTTGCCGCCAAAGCACTTATCCTTTTACTAGCATAATCAGCTGTAGCATTGGAGAGACACTTCTCTTTTGAGAATGAGTATGACTTCCCCTTGTTGAGTATTTACAGGCCCTTCTAAAACAAAGGCATAAATTCATCTTGTAAGTATAAGATCTCTGAACCTGTTCGCTCTTCATGAGCGGTGAAGCTTGTCACTATCAACAAATAGCTTATAGAATGGATTCACATTGACGCCACACTCAGTTTCCTCCCATAAAGCCTCTCCGCCACTCTCTCAGCCACCTCAACCTTCCCATGAGTTTTACAGGCCCCCAACAACGCCCCCCATAAAGCCTCATCTGGCTCAACCTCCATTCTCAAAATTAACATATACGCTTCCTCCACCTGACCAACCCTCCCCAATATATCCACCATACATGTATAATGTTGCAGTCCTGGCTTCACCCCAAACCATTTTTCCATCATCTCAAAGCATTCCCTTCCCTTGTCTGTAAAACCCCCATGGCTACATGCTGTCAAAACCGTAGTAAAAGTTACACCATCTGGCCTTTCTCCTGCCGTAACCATTCTATTAAACAGCTCAAACACCTCTCCAAAAAGACCATGCATCCCATAAGCCGCCATCATCGCTGACCATGTAATCTGATTTCTTTTTGACATTTTATCGAACACTTTACGCGCTCGAATTAAATCACCACACTTGGCATACATACTTATCAATGCATTTGAATTTGCCAAATCTAAGGCAAACCCATTAACCACAATAGCTCCATGGACTTGCCGGCCAAGCCGTAGAGTCGATAGGCCTGCGCAAGATTTAAGCACCGCAGGTAAGGTATGGCGATCGATGGATTTGCAGGCCCAAATCATTTGGCGAAAGACGGAGAGCGATTGGGAGAATAAACTGAGAGAGGAATAGGCTTTGATAAGGGTGTTAAAGAGAAAAGTGGGTTGGCGATTGGTGAAGGAGAAGAGGATATTGGCTTGGCGCAACTGGGCACAGGAAGCATAGCAAGATACAAGCTTGACTCGAATGAAGTTATGGCGGGAAATGCCGCGCGTTATGGTGCGCGCGTGGACTTGTTTAAGAGTCTGTAGGTGCTTTGCGGAGGAGCAAGCGTCGAGAAGATCAGCGTACATGGGTATCAGTTCCAGAGGTGTAGCCATTACCCCAGAAAACAGAGAACGCCCATCTTAAACCCAAAGATTAGTGCTTTCTCTTTACAAAACCTGGAGAAACACTTGCCAATTTTTATAATTTTTAATATATTTCTCTTTTTTAAAAAAAAAAATTAAATAGAAAACAGAGAGTTTCTTTCTAAAAAAAAACAAAAAACAAAAGAAAGAAAATTTGCTTGCCTCGTAATAAATAAGAAATACGCCATCTTCGAAATCATTAAACATAAAAAAAAAATGTCCTTTGGTTAATCAGGAGAAAGATCATATTTTACTATTAGAGATGGTAATGGACATTAGAAAAGGCTGCGTGCGAAACCTCTGTTAGTTTGCCTTATTATTTGTTTCCATTATTGGGTTTTTTCTGGCACACTATTGGGTTTGAATAAGGGAATGATTGGCTTGTTTGATTCCAGCTAGCATCCGCGTCATCACTGTCACATCCTCATCATGAATGTAGATTTGAGAATAGAAGCTCAAGGTTTGTTATTGCAGAAAGGGGTTTCCGCAGGTACATACTTATATGTATTCTCATGAAAGGAGAGCTACAAGCACACGTGTCACTGTACAATATATTAGATTCTATTTCTGTCCAATCCATGAAGCTGTAAGCACAAAATGTCATTTTGGAATGCGACTCTGCTTCTGCTTCCAGAACTAATAATTACACTTCTTCCACAACCAGAAATGTCATCCAGATAATAAACTCACTTCCTCTTCTTATCTTGAAATTCAATTTTTCGCATATCATCAACTGGTTTTTACTTAACTTCGAATGGGATTTGGTTTAGTCCAGAAATTGTGGTTCTGCCTTTTGATATGACCATATATAAAATTTACTGCACGTACACTTGACCAACAAAATGATGAACAGAAACAAGCTAACTTATATTCCAGCACAAGTCAAAACTAAAGTACTAAAAATATTTGTCAGATTACACTGGCTAAGAGTAGATGGACATTGTTTTCATTAGTCAAAAACTAGCTCTAAGAGGTACAGAAACCAGTTTTACTAGCACGTTCAAGGGGTTCTAGGCTTTTTGGGGTTGCCTCCATTATGATGTAGCGGATCTGGACCCGAAGGAACCTTCCTCAGCTCCCAGCTCAGTGACTTTTCACCGTATTTGTTGCTTGATGATCCATGCAGGATAGCCTTGAAATTTGTTTTCTTATCCTTCAAAGCAGAAAGCAGCTGCACAAGCAGAAAGAATCTACAGTATCTTAGGCCCCCAAAAAGGAAAAAAAAAAAAAAAAAATTGATAGAAACTTGCATGCAAATAAAAGTATCTGAGATGAGAAATAAGAGAAAACCCCTCAATAATTTGACAGTATCACAGACCTTCCTGTTTTGAATCTCCTTGAGACGAGCTGTGTTAGCACTAGTACTGCAGTCTGCAAGTAAGCAAACGTTTGATAAATTACTGTGATGAATTAATAACACAAACCAGTTAGAGAAAAAAGAAAGAGATCGTTGACAAACCATAAGGCTCCCTCATCAGAAAAAAGAACAAAAACACCAGCAAAATGATACAGGAAAACATGGATTTTGATGCCATTGCAGGGAGGTAGTAGCCTTAGCAAATCAGAGCACCAAGTTTTGCATGCAAGTAGAGAAAGAAAAACAGAGAAACAAGGATGGCAGGCAATGAAGAAGTATATAATACCCATATTTATAGAGCTAAGAGCTGTGATTTAAGAACATAAATGATTGCTCAAGCGCCATTTTGTAGAGAAATGATTAAAGAAGCTAATGTGGAAGATTTAATTATGATTCACACCTACGACCAACACTGCTAATTCAGTGACAGCGCCGTCTTATGTGGTTGTCGAGCCACCTGAATATTGCCTGGCACGTGCCAATGCAAATCTCCATACTAATGGATGATGTCAAAAACAGAACAAAATAAAAATGCCTAAAAGATAATGCTGTCATAGTTTGATAAGAACGTCAAATATTAAGAGCATCATCATATGTTTTCTCTTATGGGTCTCTGCTAGTCTTTTATAGGATGTTGCCCTCCCAAATCTGATTCTTTCAGCTACCAAGTCTACCCCTACTTGCAGGTTAAGGTAAAAGTAGTCATGAGTTGTTTGAGGTATAGTAAGAAAAATGAACAGGGCAAGTTTGTGTGATTGGGAGTTAGGCGACTTGTTAAGAATTGGGTGAATGTGATGATGGAATTTTTCTTTTTGGATTTTGGTTTTATAGATAAAGGAGACTCTCTTGACAAAATGAAATGACTGATAGATGTAGTTTTGGGTATCTTTTAGTCTTAGTAGGATTTACTCGGGCTGAAGATGCGTTTGCAGTAAAAAAGTTATTGTCAGATTAACATCATACACCTCATTTGGCCGGCTTGCTGATTTACCTGGACTGCTTAAGTTTTGATTCGATAATTTTAGTACTGTGACAAGAATAATGTTACTTATGCATATTTTTTTTCATAATTATCCAAATTAGTAAAGACACAGTAATTCCTTGTGGTTAACCAACCAGAAAAGTTGTTCCAGTTTATTACCAAGTGTCTTTCTCCCAAAAAAGAAGTCGTCAAAGTTTCTTTTTAGGTTAGGATGGTAAGAGAGGAACTGAACAAGGAGAATTCATGGCTAGAACCATGAAAAAAATATTAAACAAAATAAAACTCAAATCTAAGAGAAGCATATTCTGTATCAGATATATGTAATCCAACAAACTTTACGAAAATTAAAGAAATAAATGCTCCATTGATTCAATAATAACACTTGTATCCCGCTTATGACTCGCACAATTTCGTCTCAAGAAACACAACTTGCAACATCAAAATTACTCAGGGATATTACATCCTTATTCGTTGAATACAAACAGAAAGTAAATAAATAATCAACCTGGACATGCACAGTAACTAGGGAAAAGAAGAACTGAAAAATGCTGTACACACACCAATGACAGAGTCACAATCTCAACTCAGGCTTTCTTAACATTAGCTTCCAGTCCCAATTCCTTTCTTGTTTTCCCGACAAATAAATCTCCAGATTTGATCAAGCCAGGAAATCTTCCAAGGACTGTCATGAATGGGAACTGTGCAACCCCATGTTTCCTTCCAAGTGAAACAATAGATATTGCTGGCTGTGCCTTGTAAATTCCCAGTTTACCTTTTTTTCCATCCTCAAACAATAGCCTCAAGTTCTTTGCAACCACTTGAGCCTGAGCTTGTGCATACGCCCCTTGTTTGAGTTCCTGTAACATAGAATAGATTCCATTAAACAATGTTGCAAAGAGATTTTAAGTTACTTGGTTATGGTTTGCACTTACTGGAACATCTGTGATATCTCCAATTGCAAAGATGTTGCTCTTGCCCTTGACTCTCAAATGTTCATCTACCTTAATCCTTCCATCACCATCCACGTCATTCTTCAATATGGTTTCGCTAAGCCATGCTGAACTAAGTGGTTTCCCTATGCATAGAAAATGGATATCTGCTTCGATACTGTCTCCAACTGAAGTTTGATATGTCTTGTTTCCATACTCAACAGAGTTTAAGTCCACTGATTGCTCTAGCTTCACCTCAACTTTCTTTGATTTGAACCACTTGAGAGTCTTCCTAGCAGCTTTTGGTCCAATGTATTCCAACAACCTTGATCCTTTGTGCACTATGGTAACCTTCTTATCAGGAAAATCAACAGCAATCTCTCCAGCAAGTTCAACACCAGTGGGACCTCCTCCAACAATCAGAATCGAACGTGCAGATTTTATCTTTTCATTTTCTGCCAGTCAAACACAATCCTCAATTACCTCTAAATAAGTCAAATTAAATACTAAATACAATCAGTTATTTTTATATTAATTACTATATCTTGGTTGCTGACAAACAGAGTTAACATGAAGAGTTCTGTTTACATTAGGTCCAAACCAAACTAGGATAATGCATGATTTCCTGTAATGTAATTAAAGGCTCGCAGCTGAATTGGAAGCAGCCAATTCAGTGGTAATAGCATGTTTTCCTTAGAGACTAGCTTAGGAACACTATTATATCAGATTTTATAAGGCACATGCATGGCTGTAGATGTAGGATCAACTTATTATCTGCTCAGGAAGAGTGAAAATGAGGGATATCTTTTCTTTTTTTTTTCCCCCAATAGGGGAAGAGTTTAAGGCTCAAAAAATTACCTGCTTTGATCTGATTAAGCCTCTCAGTCCTAGTTCTGGGGAGAGGATCTGCATGGCCAGAGGCAACAACAAGATAGTCATAGGGAATTTGACGGCCATCTTCTGTGAAGACTTCAGTTTCAGTAATATTGACGGCGCTAGATGTAACAAGGCTGCCATTAGTGAAGTATTCTCTATGGTTGATCACTGTCCTCTCTGCAAAGGATGGTTCGACCAATCCTCTCAAGCTTGCCCATGGAATCTCAAAATATTCCTTGCTGCGTTCATTATTTAGCTCTCAAATTAGCACAACCATATACAAACAAAGTTCTTTCTAGTAGCTCATACATCAATAACAGAACATCAAATATTTCCTGAAACACATATAATTTAGACTTCAAAATTGGACCTTGAAAGATGGGAAACTAGATCAGAATAAGATCACTTGGATTATTGGATTATACCATGAAACTATGTGGATACGTAGAGATTAATTTTCATTGTGAAAAACATGAGCATGACACTAATGTTCACTGTGCAGGAAATATAACTTGAGCTAGAGGTAGACCATAATTATGGTACTAGAGATGCAAAGAGAGAGCTTACGGATCAATAAGAGTGACTTGGGCTTGATGTTGTAGAGCCTTAGCGAGGAGGGAACCGGCAACACCACCTCCAATGATCACTAATTTCTTGGACATTTTTATGCTTGTTTTGCTTTGATCGAAGTTTAGTAGATTTGATTAGAGTTAACTCGGAGCTGAAAAGTGTGATGACAGGGATAAGATTAGGCTATAAATAGATGTCATTGCGTGTCTAAGAAATGCATCTAATTCTAAATAAGTAAATAATATTAATGAAGAGGCGACGTCAGGGGTGGATTCTGCGCGTAACGACCGTAATAAGGCGCTGCTGTGCTGTCAACTGGGTTTGAATTGGGATACCACCTTCCCAGTTAGCAGCCTTCATTCATTTCATTTGACGTTATATTACAAGTCTATCTGGAATTCTTAGATCATACAATTAAAAATAAATAATAAATAAATAAAAAACGAATATGCCCATAATAATGGTCATATTAAGAACTCTGGCGGACAGCCTGAACATGTTGTTACTTGTCAATCAAGAATTCAAAAGTGACGGCTAAATTAAACAAATAATAAAAGTATCTGAATTAATATATATTTTATATCTGTCCCTAACCCCGTGAGAATGCAGATGGCTTTGTCTTTGGGACTAGCTAATATATTTGTTTATATTGTAGCTGGCTGGCGTTTTTATTTTTAGACCTTACTTTTCTTTTCATATTTGCTGCTATTCTCCTATGCGTTAGAATAGACTATTATTATATCTCATTTTCATTAGTGCTTTGATTACGGTAGGGTGGGGATTGGGGATCTGACTTTTTGCTTCCTTCTAGAGGGCTTAGGCAAGAGATGAGGAAAAGAATGGAACCCTAGTCCTTATCCTAATCCTAATTAATCCTTATCCCTTTTAACTTTTTACTTCTAGATTCTTCTACGATAATTAAAGTAATAAGAAGCATTAGACTAGATTAATAGTCTTTCTTTCTACATGTTCTTATTTTCTTTGCTACAGCCAATACTTAAGCCTTGTGATTATTTGGGCAAATACTTTAGCCTTCCTGTGAAGACTAAATAAATAGCTAGTGAATTTAATTTCAATGTTGATAAAAGAGTAATCTTTAATTTCCCAGGTGTGATCGAGACACTTACATGTTCTCTTTTGACTTCTATAATTGGTCATGTCAATTGCATATTACCTTCTGAGTTTCACTTCCATATCACAAGAAGCAATAGTCAAGAACTACCAGCTACTGTTAGCACATAGAAATTTTTGTTAGGTGGTGAGTTTGGTGTTGTCGCCAGTGGTTATATAACGAAAATTTTCTATTTTAGATTAAAGTGTGAAGCAATAAGTATTTATGTAATAGCTTTGCTAATAATTGTTTCGGAAACACGCGGGCATTTCTTGGTCCTCAGATAGAAATAGAATGTTTTGGTTTGGGAAGATACATGGTTAAGCCAATATTCCCCTTTCCTTTAGGCTTGTTCTTAAGTGCTCAAGATGCAGTTTCAAAGTGAGTAACATCCTCACCTCTCAAGGCCAATGCATAAAAAGGGAGAAAAGGTGAAAAATTGGTTGCTCACAATGTCTGATTCTGTTCCTTTATAATATCTATGCTAGCATGTTAAGGTGGAAGTAGTCTTAAGTAGAGGCTTTTTCTTTTTAAAATTTTTACACTGTAAGAGCTAAAAAGTGAAAAGTTTTTAGCTTTTGGGTGTAATTCACGTCCAACTAAAGAGGCAGTGGGTTAGAGCTGGGTCATGATGGAATAAGGCATAATCTTTCTTTCATGACAAGTTAAAAGGATTGATTGATAAGCAGTTTGGGGTATCTTGCTGTCAGGCTGGAGATATGCGTTTGCAGTAATAAGACATTTTGGGACTGACAAACATCATGCGCTATTTAACTTTTTTTGGCCGTTCTGTTCTGCTGCTACGCCTGGGCTCATTAGTTTTGGGTTTGATTCTTTTGAATCAATAAAAAATATTAACACACTTTTTGTAGACAACTCAGACACAGCGCATGTTTGGAAAACAGTTGGGGCTTCCTCAATTTGGAAATTTTTCTAAACATGCACTTAATGACTCGTGTCAGACTTTCTGGAAGAGATGTGTCCTCTGCTTCAACTGTACTCCCTCGTCCTCCACCTCATCTAATCTAGCATTTAGCAAAGAAACAAAACCAAAATTTCTGAAGTAGACTTCATGAGGCATCGCAGCTGGTGGATATACTAGAATAATTATATTTCATCTTACAAAATTGTTCAATATCAAAATATTTAAGCACAAGTTGGAAGTTTACAAATAATCAACCTGGGCATGCACAGGTATTTATGAAAATGAAGACATGAATCACTTTGTGTACAACACCATTCACAGTATCATTTCAAGCTAGTATAACATCAGGGTTCAAGTCCCATTTGCTTTCTTGTTTTCCCCACAAACAGATCTCCAGATTTGATGAGGCCAGGAAGTCTTCCACCGATTGTCACGAATGGGAATTGTGCAACCGCTTCTTTCCTCCCAAGTGAAACAATAGCAAGTGCTGAATTTGGCTTGTAAGTTTCCCTTCTACACTCTTTTCCACCCTCCATCTCTAGTCTCAAGTTCTTTGCAACCATTAGAGCCTGCTTCTGCGCCAAATACCCTTGTTTGGCTTCCTGTAGCATAGATTTCCATTAAAAACGTTGCATCAGTTTTGCTTGCAAACATATTTAAAATGCCACAGAAAAAAGAATTTTGGAATGGGGGGTTTCCTATACGAGTGTACAAGAACGCATGTGAAGGGAAGAGCAAGGAGACTGGGTCACTTGTTGATTTTGTTGTAGACGTGGATGATTGATTATGTGTAAAATTATCCTATCAAGAAAAGCCAAATAACTAGGTTAGTGTTCATCACTTACCGGAATATCTGTAATATCTCCAATTGCAAAAATGTTGTTACGACCCTTGACTCTCAAACTTTCATCTACCTTAATCCTTCCATGAACATCCAAGTCATTCTTCATGATAGTTTCCTTAAGCCATGCTGAACTAAGTGGTTTTCCTGTGCAAAAAAAATGACAATCTGCCTCGATTGTCTCTCCAAGTGAAGTTTGGTATGTCTTGCTTCCCTCTGCAACATTCAAATTGACTGACTGCTCTAGTTTCACCTCAACTTTCTTAGAGACTAACCACTTCAGAGCTTTATCAGAAGCTTTCGGCCCGATAAATTCCAACAACCTTGATCCTTTGTGCACAAGAGTGAGCTTCCTATCTGGAAAATCAACAGCAATCTCTCCCGCAAGTTCAACACCAGTGGGACCTCCTCCCACAATCAGAATGGAATGAGCAGATGTTATCTTTTGATTTTCTGCCAGTGAAAAGAATATTCATAACTCAAGCACTGAAAATGTCAATGCATTACTTGGTTGAATTCTGAACATAATTGCACAACACAATCCCAGATAGCTTCAAACAAGTCAAATGAATGCCTACTTTGACAGGTACTCTGTGAGTTCTACAGTATCTTCCTGGCTTTACAAGAACTACATGTTCCAATTTTTGTTGAATTTTTTATTTCTATCTTGGTTTCTGAAAAACCCAGTTAACCTGGGGAGCCTTAGTTACATGGGTTCCAAACTAAAACCAGAGAATGCTTGATTTCATGTGATGCAATGAAGGCCTTGCAGCCAAATTGCAACAGGCTACTTCAATCTAATGGCAATAATATGTTCTCCTCATATAATAGGTTACTAACTACAATATCAGAAACTACAAAACACAGTCCCCAATGTAGCTAGAAGATCAACTTATTGTCTGCACATTGTTCAGCAGTTTGAATTTAGAAATTTACCTGCTTTGTATTGATTAAGTCTGTCAGTTCTACTTTTGGGGATAGGATCTGCATGACCTGTGGCAATAACGAGATAGTCATAGGCAATGTGACTGCCATCGGCAGTCAATACTTCAGTTTCAGTTATATTTACGGCACTGGATACAACAAGGTTGCCATTGGTGAAGTAATCTCTATGGTTGATCACCGTCCTCTCTGCAAAAGATGGCTCAACCATTGCCCTCAAGCTTGCCCATGGAATCTCAAAATATTCCTTCCTGAATTAAATTGCTCTCAATCAGCAGAAAGAGAAGGACAGCCATATATGTACAGAGAAAGTCCGATGTAGTGGTTCATACATTACTTTGATCCCCAACACAATATCCAATATTAGAGCACACTACTTAAACTTCAAGCTTGAATCTTTAAAAGGTGAAAAATTCGATGAAGGGACTAAGATTCACATGATTAACATTATCAAGCTAATGAAGGTAGAAACTAGAAACAGGTTTCAATGCCAAGCATGGCCCTTAAAAAAATGGTCACTTTACTTTGCACGAATCGTGATAAAGCCCACGATTCTACTAAAATGAACATTTAAGTCAACAATCTAATAGGGGAAAAATGCTGTTTTTGAGGATTTGCTAAATCCCAATAAAATTTTTCTGTAAAAGCAGAATTAAACGTATAAAAGAACATTGAGCTACAGAGAGAGCAATAAGTTGCCAGGGATGAAAAAAGAGAGCTTACGGATCAATGAGGGTGACAAGGGCATTGAATTGGAGAGATTTAGCTAGGAGGGAACCAGCAACACCACCTCCCACTATTACCACTCTCTTTCCATTTCCTCCCAATTCTTTCTTCTCCATTGTTATGCTGATCAGAAATTAAATTTCTGGGTAATTCCTCTCAGATTAGGCGACACAAATGAATTTATTCCGTGTCTGATAGGAAACCCCATACTATCATATAATCGGAACGTGGATCGTGGATTTTGCGCGTAATGAAAAGTCAGGATGAAAGAAGGTTCGGCATAAAGGAAAGAAAAAGAAAAATGAAAGGTTGGGTTCCCAGTTTCCCACTTCCCAGCCCAGGCATCAGATGCTTCTCGCCCGTTAAGATTTTCCTTTTTTTATTATTTTTTTCAAGCTGGCAGCACAGTTTTTAATAATGCAAAATGTATAATTTTCATTTTTATTCCGTAATTGGAATAACAAAATAAATTGTCACAAAAATATATAATAATATTTTCTTTTTTGATTGGACTATATAATAATATTTTCAAAGTAAAAGAAAGGATTTTGGGCCTTAAAAGGAAGAACTGAAGAAGGTATACAGTGGAGGTCAAATAATAAGTCTTCTTTTGCAGTCAATCCCAAGCCCAAACTATTGTTAGTGCCGCTGCTTTTGGGCCATAGTTGTTTTCGGCCCATTTTCCTCTTTTTTTTTTTTTTTGCCAAGACTTTCCAAATGCTAACTCCTTTCTCATTCCAACCCAAAGCTCAATATGTAAACTTCTTATGGAGCATGTTAATATCAATAACATAAAACTCAAAGTGTTTAAATTTGTTATCAGGGTGAGGAGAGACTCCAATAATTGAATACTTGATTTTTTTTTTATATGATTAAATACTTTATATTTTATCATAGAGATTTTGCATTCTAAATTTTGTTGGGATTGGATGATGAGAGATTTTAAGAGGGGATAGATTATCCTATGTTGTGTAATTTTTAGTAAACAAAAAATGTTTAAATTTAGTTTATTGTAAGTGTAAAATTCTAACATTATCATTAATAATTAAATCAATTAAATTTTTTTACTGAAATAAATAATTTTAAATTTTTCACACATAAAAACATATGATTCAATAATTACATAAAAATTTTTACAATGTTTTTTTTTTGTTACAGGGAGCACAACAAGTTGAAAAAATGAGAGAAAAGTATATAACGAGAATAAATCTCTTAACTTTAACCATCTAATTCCTATGTATTTATGTAAGTGTCACATACTCACATCTCTCTTTCAGAGATAATAAATTGAAAGTGAAAGACCATTAAAACCAAATAGAAAAGGTGTAATCTAAAAATGACATGTAAGAGACGTGAGAGAAATACAAGAAAATGAAACAATCAGAAAAATACAATTGTGGATAGAGATTAGGAAATTGTGGTAAGCACACTGATATGATAGTGAATTATGTAGGACAGGGAACTTTTCTCCAAAGTAGATGGCAGATTTCACGTACAAGTAATTAAGTTTAGGCCATGTGTTTTCTTTCGCTCTAAGATATTAGGAGGCAGTATGATAGACATGGTATAAAAACAATGAATAGTGTTGTCATATGAAGTTAAATATATATAGTTTAGTTGACCTAAACAAGCTTACATATACAGTTAATCAATCACACGCAAGAGGTATCTATTTCCTACAATTGGATTAACCACTTGAACTACTTGGGTCCCCTGCCATGTGTTGTGAATCGGTGAATGTGATGAATGGTCATATACGAAAGATTGATGAATATAAATAGGTGTATATTTGATATGTATATATATTTTCCATGTGTGTGCACTGCAAAGGGTATCAAATAATTGTGCTACCATATTTTGAGCTCCTTTTTTAATGAGTGCTTGTTTAGATGGAACACTAACATGTGCATGCGCCTACCTCTTTTTGGTGCCAGCTTGTGTCGTACTTGTTGTTTTCAACTCCATTTATCTTTCTCTCTCTTCCATTCCATATAAGTATATATAACCCTCAAATTGTTGTGTATATAGTACTGTATCCATGAAAGTCCCTAACTAAAAAAAAGCAGCCATGTGTTAATACAGGTAGCTCGCAATGCAATGACTTCGTCGATCTTAAGCAAAATCAGGACCACCACTATATGCTTCCAACGCATCCACCAAATACTAGTTAATTTACCTTTGTAAAAGGAACAAGAGGAATTCATCAACAATAATTCAAACTTACTATTTGTTTTTACTTCATTTTAATTAATTAAATCAAATTTTCATTAGAAAATGTCAGATCAAAGTAAACCTAGAAGTTTAAAACAGAAAATAAAGTCTTTTTAAATGAAAANAAAAAAAAAAAAAAAAACCTTGTTCAAACTTCAAGTTACATTTCATTAAGCACAAAGACAGGTCCACATTCATGTGATGTGATCGCTTTTGTCCTTGTGTCAACAATAGTAAAGCACAGGTAACCTGCAGGAAGTTGAGGGGCTCTTTTCTATATAGCCGATCGATCAGGCATATTGGAGATGTGGTCGTGCTTATCACCAAAGAAAATAACTTGACAAATTAAAAACTGAAATCCTTTTTTTTTCTTTTCTGCCAAAGACGTGAGCTTGTTATTCTAGATTATCATCAGCGAACACTCATAAAAAAACTGGACAAGATCAATAGGAGTCTTTTTATTTATTTATTGGTGGTTAGGAGGACATAATGGTTCCTTGTCATTGTCTTAACAAGAGAATGTTAATTGTAGACTTTAATTAGCAAAAATTGGAATTAAGATAGCTGAAGCAACGTTATTTTGTTGAGGGAACTAGTAACTAAACTAGTACTAAAGAAGAATGTGTATGATTAAGATTATTCAAGGTTTACAGATGGATTCTTTAGTTGGAAGTTTGTTATGGTACCGGTGCTGTCAAATCACAATATTAATGACCACTAAACCTATATTAATTAATCAAATGGTACCGAAAATGAAGTTGTACCTTTTTCACTACCCTCATTACCTACTTGCAACCGACTTTAAGATAGCCATTTGAATTTAATCCACTGTTTATTGTACGTACGTACCATAAAAGTACAAGGATTACTTCCTCTTACTCGCGAGTGACCTCTTGTTAGTGTCTATGTCTTCTTCCTTAACCAACAAAAGAAAAAAGAATAACCCAGTTTAATCATAAATAAATAACCTTTTAATTTTGCTGTAAATAATAATATAATAAATTGGAATAAAATGAACAAGAGGCAACAAGACGGCACTGAATCCTATTGAAGCACGTGAGATAATCGAAGGTGGGCCAATGGGCCAAGGAGAGGGCGACCAGGCCCTTTTCTCAGGTGTCCGCGTCGTTTCCCGTAAGTGCATGTGCGCATGTTAGCCGGCCGGGGCCGGATACAGAGAATAATCCAGTAAGCAGTGTAGCGGCTAGCGTAGTGCCTCAGAGTGAGTGAGGACCCAGCTCAACCAATAGGAGGTGCCAGCGTGGCAGTTTGGGTGGGCGTGAAGAAACTAGAAAAGCTAAGTTGCAAGTTTGAAATTGGAAGGTAGCGTATGTGATCACCAGAAAAAGATAAAAATTGCTGCGTTGAGAATGGGATGTAAGCAAGAGGAGCACTAGCATGAGCAACATTAGAAACTAAAAAGAGAAAGAGAAAGAGAAGTATGCATTGCGAAGCACATGGGTGAGACAGATAAGTGAGTGTGAAACCATGGGACAGTGGTGCAGTGTATTAAAATAAGGATAAGCTTATCTTTCTAGTGCTCTTTCACGTATCATTGTATCATATACTAGTCATTGTTTTTCATTGTCAACTCATCAAACTCTGTGCAACTGCTTATGCTTCAATATATGTAGAGAAATTCTTCCTATAACAACAACTGAAAGCTTAAATATATCTTAATCATTAATTAACTATGGTGAAATCAATATGAATTTATTTATATGTTCAATGTTCCTTGAGAAATAATAAAAAAAAAAAAACAATTTTTTGCATACTATCAAGAAGGAATATTCGGTACCAGAAAAGTACTATACAAGAACAATTATTACTATTTATGAATTTTAACTGAAAACAAAAAGAAAGGTTACCCTAGACAATTTTTTACCCTTTTGGATATATGCTCCACTCATCCAGTTTCACAGGAAAACATCACTTCTTCTTTTCCCGATTAAAAGGTAATTTTTTTTGTTCCCTTTTGTCCGTCATTTTCTGAGGAAGGAATATGAAAGTGACATTACCTTGTCGTATAAAACTTCACTATTTGGCATAATAATTTATGACAAGAAAGTAAGTGTATGAGTATTAATTAAAATATTAGAAAGACTTTGCGAGAGGAAAAATAGAAAATTAGAGAAACATAAAGTCTAAAATAATTAATTTATGATCTCTATACTTTACTCTCATTGGTAAATTCAAGGTCAATATGAATTATCCATGCAATTTCATAAATTGTAAAATAAAATTGTGATCTAAACAATAATCGGATAAGTAATGATATGCTTCTAAGAAAAAGGAAATGGGAGCAATGATGCAACTTGATAGTGCTCGGCTTGTAATGTAAACTACATATAACCATTTTGTTCGACACTTATGATATGGATCTATGTAGAGACTAGAGACTACTGAATACAAAATTTTAACTTTTAGCCCCAAAATGGATAGCCTACAAAATCTGGACAGTAATATTCATAGTCAACCCAGGCTCAATTATTTGATGAAGCATACGTCCTTATAATTATTTTTTAAAAAAATTGATGTATTTATCAACTAAAAAATATTAGTTGAAGAATAATATTTTATTTTTTAAAAAAATAAATCAAAATAGCGTTCCCGCTATTGCCTTGTTTATTTTTATATCATTGTTATTTTTTGCAGAGAAATAAAAAAAAAAAAAAAAGGTGTAGAAATGAAAAACTCAAACCGTTCATGATATTTAATATTTCTTTCTCCCTGGAGGGTGACATCCTTGATGACCCCTTATTATCATCGCCATTAATGCATTTAAAGGACGAAAAATAAAAAAGAAAAAAGAAAAAAAGTAAATAATTAACATTAAAAAAAAAAGAAAATGAAAGCTCAGAAGCTGGTAGACCAGCTGTGACTGTCGGCGTACAGACGAGCATACCCATAAGGCCTTAAGCAATAAGCACTCTCTTCAACTCTTGAGTTGAACTCAGTTGAGAGAGAGAGAGAGAGTAGTCCATGGTTGATAGTCCACACTTGGTAGTTGCCTAGTTGGTTCAGCTAGACATAACTTTCGAGATAATAGATTGGAAAACCTCTTGTCTCTTCTTCATTGTAATTTTTGGAAATTCAATCACTCCTTGTATTTGCTTTTATTGCTATATTATTATTATTCTAGTTAAAGTGAGAAACACAGGAGTGAAACCAAAGCACTTGAAGCGCACATTGCAGTCACTAGCTCAGATAAAGAGAGAGATGAGAAAAACGAGAGAATGTTGAGCTCCCAAATGATTCCATTGCCGAAACAATGTAGAACTGGAAGATTCCAGCACTGGGTGGAGAAAGCTTGTTTTCGGATCAATATGAGTTCATGAACGGAATTCTTTGATTGGGAAATGATTTTCGGTTGTTGCAGGAGATCGGACAAGCATTTTCTTGCTACCGGTAAACTTTGAGAGTGAGAAGGGTGAAATGGTGTGAAATCTGTTGCTCTCAATATCTGCAACTGGTTTTCGTTTCTGTTATTTTCGTTTTCTTTTTCTCTTGGTTTCAAGAATTGGGTGTTTCGCGGAATTGGATATTGGTGGATCGAGAGCAATGGAGTCTCGAATGGATCAGTATGAGATCATGGAGCAGATCGGTCGTGGAGCTTTTGGAGCTGCTATTCTCGTCCATCACAAGGCCGAGAAGAAGAAGTATGCACAATTTGTCTTTGGGTTGCTCTTTCTCAATGGGTTATATTTGTTCAAATGAGCTAACTCTGTAATGGGTAGGTCCAAAGTTTGACACTGAAGCTTTGTTTCATGAGTTGCAGGTATGTGTTGAAGAAAATCAGGCTTGCGCGCCAGACTGAACGCTGTAGGAGATCTGCTCATCAAGAAGTAAGTTCAATAGCTTATCCTTGCATGTGATATGCCTCATACTTGAAGCACGCCTTTGTTTGGGGAGATTTAACCATTGCCCCCTTCTGGGAATTATAGATGGCTCTTATTGCCCGAATCCAACACCCTTACATTGTAGAATTCAAGGAAGCATGGGTTGAGAAGGTAAAAATCCTTAAGTCTCTGTATGATATAATCTGTTCTAAATTAGAAATCACTG
Source organism: Cercis canadensis (assembly GCA_003255065.1). Lineage (NCBI taxonomy): Eukaryota > Viridiplantae > Streptophyta > Magnoliopsida > Fabales > Fabaceae > Cercis > Cercis canadensis. The sequence continues at coordinate 245,092 of QAOA01008251.1, read as the reverse complement.
TATTTTAGCTGTTTTCTTTTTGGCTAACCATTTTTTATTTGTAATGTAGGGTTGCTATGTCTGCATTGTCACTGGCTATTGTGAAGGTGGAGACATGTGAGTCTCTGATAATGTCTATGAACTTGCAAGTTCATATATATGCTCAAGTACTTAACATTTTATCACATTTGTGTTCTGTGCAAATCTTTAACAGGGCTGAATTGATGAAAAAATCAAATGGGGTTTGCTTTCCAGAGGAGGTAATCTTGTATCATGGGTGCATATATATTTCTCCTTTCCTGAAGCTTGAATCGGATTCCAATTTTTTTTGTCATGACTCACATTGGTAGTTGTTATATTTGTCAGAAACTCTGCAAGTGGTTTACCCAATTACTGTTGGCAGTTGAATACCTTCATTCCAATTTTGTTTTACATCGTGACCTAAAGGTATATTCATATAAAACAAACTATAATGCTTAAGATTTTCAGTTCTGTTTGAAATTTTTTAAACACTGATCTGTTGACTCTGCTGACAGTGTTCCAACATTTTTCTTACCAAAGATCAGGATGTTCGCCTTGGTGAGTTCTTCTACCATCATTGATTAAAATGGAGATAGATAATTAAGTCCTTATCCTGAATTTGTTTGTAATTTTCTGACATTTACTTAGGGGATTTCGGGCTTGCCAAGACTCTAAAAGCAGATGACTTGGCTTCTTCGGTATGTGTGACATAGGGAACTTGTTTCTTTCTTTCTTAACCTTAATGGTTTCCATAACAGATTTAAGGATTCATGCTAAGCTTTGCTCTGTCAAATTTTCTTGGCATTGATCAACTATGCATGCTAACACCATATGCTGACAGAGTTACATGTTTAGGGTTTTCCATCTTGAAATCATACTTTTCTCTCTCTTGTGGATGCACACAGACATGACACACTCAAAAGAGGCCATTTTATCATGCTTCCATTCGTTCCATTATTATTAATTTTTCATTTTCTTTTCTCCTGTTTGGGTTGACCACAATGATGTTAACAACTATATCTATGTTAGATTTATTTGGGATGGTGTTTGGTACTTAAGGTATCAGTGATGGTGGAGAATCTTCTATAATAGGCTATATAGCCAGTGTTCCCCTTCAGCCACTGAGAAATCTTCATTGCTCTCTGCCAAACCCCCCCCCCCCNCCCCCCCCCCCCCTTTTTCTCTTGCTCACATAGTCAGCAAGTTTTCCTTCTCGCTTCCTCTTTTTGAACTAGTTTTGTGCAGAAGAACAATAAGAAAAAGGTAGAGATGCCTAATTCAGTGTCAATTATGAGAAGACTTGAGTTTCTTCTGGAATTTGGCTGATTCATCTGAAAACCATGTTTATAGTAAACTTGCTTATTATATCTCATATTTCATAAGGATGAAATCTGGATTCTTTTGTTATAGATTCATATAATGTGACGTAGCTACCATTTTTATTGTGCATATGATTAACATTACGATCTTTTGGAAATGCATATTACCAGGTGTGTGGTTAGTAACTATTCAGTACTTTGTTACAGGTCGTTGGAACTCCTAATTACATGTGTCCTGAACTGCTTGCAGATATTCCTTATGGATTCAAATCTGATATTTGGTCGCTAGGTATATATTTTGTGTGACTAATATCTGATACTGGCAGAATTGGTTTTTTTCAGCTATAATACCTCTTTTGTTGTCCAGGGTGCTGTATATATGAGATGGCTGCTCATCGCCCTGCATTTAAAGCTTTTGTAAGATTTTCTCTGATATTTGACTTTGTAGTACGGATATGGTGTTTTTTTTTAAGAAATTTGTGTTTGGAGCAATCGCTCCATGGTTTTTTCTTGTATGTTTAAGTGTTTAACGATCGTGTGGTAAATCTTGTATCAGGATATGGCCGGATTGATAAGCAAGATAAATCGTTCCTCTATTGGCCCTTTGCCCTCCTGTTATTCCCCATCCTTGTGAGTTTCTTTCTGCTTTTGTTGAGATTAATATCCTTGTATATTGGGTAACAGAAAGTTAGAGCACCTTATGATTTCCTGATTTTTAAGGACCTTGCTACAAGTTTCTGTTCTGCTCAAGAATGCCCTTGGTTTTTTTTAATAATCCTCTTCATTGAGTACGGATAGGAGATCAAGTGGAGCTATTTACAGATGTTTGTGAAATTATGTGTCTACTCTTTAGCTTGTCTTGCTTTTCATATAGAAAGGATGAAATGATGGTCAATATTAGGGAAATCTCATGGCTTGCATTGCCATTAGCTATAGCTTAAAGTTGCTTATGAAGAGAGAATGAAATAGATTTCTTACTTACCTCATTCAGCTCTTACTTCTCTCTCTCTCTGTTCTGGAAGTCTAAATTACTGTTGTTATTATTAAATTATATTGTGTTATACACACAGGAAAACACTGATCAAGGGTATGCTGAGAAAAAGCCCAGAGCATCGGCCAACTGTAAGCCTTTCTGGAGAATGACCTTATTTGCAATTTGAGAATGATTTAGTAGCAGTGCTTATCCTGTGTAACTGTATATTTTGGACAGGCATCTGAGGTCTTAAAGCACCCTTATTTGCAACCTTATGTTGATCAGTATCGTCCATCTTTCAGTCCTCCAACAACCTGTTCTCCTGAAAAGCCAATTTCTGCTGCCCATGATTCTCGAAGGAGTATGGCTGAAAGTCAAAACAGTTGTAGTTCGAGTAGTGACAAAGATAGTTTGATGTCAAATGAGAGAAACATTGCGACAGTGGTGCCAAAGTGTGATAACAAAGGCACTGAGACAGATCTGGCATCTATTGATGATGAAGATGGCTCTGAGCATCTCCTGCCTAGTGAAGAAGAAAATGGCTCCGGCACTGGCAATGCCAAAGCAAACCAGCAAGAGTTGATGAAACCATCTCATATTGAACAGCGATCCAATGTTGAATCTAAGCAACCAAAAACAATTAAAAATATAATGATGGCATTAAAAGAGGGAAAAGTTAGAGAAAATAGTTCTCCAATGAGAGGGAATCGCATAAAGGCTGGTGGTGCATCTGTGCAGAAAGCAAATACAGAGACATCATTGCCTAGATTGCCCAAATCTATTGCTGTTGCTCCTGGCTCAAAGCCTAATTTAGAGTCACCACCATCTGCACCTGCAAAAGCAACTACTGAAGCTGGAAAAAGAATGCAGGGATTACATCCTTTAAAGCATCTGGTACGTTACAATTATTTACTCTATGACTAGCTATTTTTAATGATTTCCTCACAATGTTGGAACTCATTGCTTGTAAATACATGATCTTTTCTCGCAGTTACCAGTGGTAGACTCCTCACCAAAAACTAAACCCAGAAATGATGGGACACTCCCATCTGGTCCTACTAAACAAGCAGAAGGAGATGGAGTTCCTGCCAAACCAAGGCTAAGGACACCTCCAAGCTTACTTAGAAGACCTTCTTTTGTAGGACGAGTGAGGCAGGTTGATGTTCCAAATGGAGCAAGTGATACAGGGAAATTAGGTCCAAATAAAATACCTCAGGAACCTGAAAAGAGTCCTTCTCAGTTGCCCAATGGTCATGTGCCACATGTTTTTAGAGAGACTACAAGAGAGCCTCAAAAGCCTTGTGAAAGAGGTTCCAAAGGAGTGCAAACAGATAGCAGCAATTCTGTTTCATCTTCAGTTTCTATTCAAGGATTTGAGCTTTCTGACGATGCAACAACTTTTATTGACATGAGAGAACAGACACCTCATGATCGTGAGAGAGTAACCCGCCCTGAAAGTGTGGAACCACGTTCACACAGTAGCTCAACTGCTACCTATTCACACAGTCAGATGATCATAAATATGTCCAGGGAAACCTCTGAGATTACCCTGAATCTTCATGATACAACTCCTAGTAATGAGAAAGTAGGTTCCAATTTAACTCCTCATCACCCCGTTCCAGATTCTAAGGAAACATTTGCTTCTGAAGATTGTTTTTCCATAAATCAAACCAGTATATCTGCTACCTGCGGTTGTTACAATACATCAGTAAGCCCCTCAGTGGAAGCCAATGAACAAGTCAAAGATCTTCAAGATACTGCTAAGAAGGTCACTTCAAGTGAGTCTCTTGAACTTCCACACACTAACTCTGGAGAAAAGTTTGTTTGTGAAGAGGTTGCTCCAGTAAGCAATCCCAATAATAGACCTGATATAGTTAGCGAGCCAAAACTGATGTGTATTTCTACTGGTGATGATAAATTCACAGTAAGGGAACGACTGTCTTCAGTGGCTGAAACTGCCCCTTCAATTAATTCTACCAAAATATCAAGCCAGAAAGCTCTGCAAGAAGACAAAGGAGCCATTTTGCAGAATCCAGTGATGGAAAGGCCAGCCACCGGTCATCTTCCTCCAGCTTTTGATGATGTCATCCATGTTATACGGCATAGTAGTTTCCGTGTTGGGAGCGAACAGCCAGTTAAGGAATCTGTGGAGATGGGAGTTCAAAATGTGGATGTTGGTAAATTTATTAATGTGGTAAGGGATGATTTAGAAATGAGAAACATGACCAATCATGTGAGCCTCAAATCTTCTAGTTGCTCTGAAGCTATGAGCTTGAAGTCAAATATTTCTGAACATTTAGAAACGAGAGACTTCAGCTCTCCTGCAGCCATTAAATCTTCAAGCTGTTCTGATGCTTTGAGCTTGAAGTCAAATATTTCTGATCATTCCAGTGTTAAGGAACTAGATATGAGAAACCCTGTTTCCCCAGTTTCAAAATCTGATTCCACAGAGTTGTCTAAACATAACCCTCCAATGACAGAAGAGGAAACACCAGCCAAGGAAACGTTGGATGTTAAATCTTTTAGGCAGAGAGCAGAGGCCCTTGAAGGGCTCTTAGAATTGTCTGCAGAGTTGCTGCAGCAAAATAGATTGGAGGAACTTGCAGTTGTTCTAAAGCCCTTTGGGAAAGATAAGGTGTCCCCAAGGGAGACGGCCATTTGGTTAGCCAAGAGTCTAAAAGGAATGATGATTGAAGAGAGTGCAGGACGGTGTTCATGAGGTATCTTCATCTGTGGTAAGTTTGCTTGCATTTGATGTTTAAAATTGCTTTACTAGTTCTTAGCTATTCAAGTACCACTTGAGTTTTTAAGACAACAAACAGGCTCTGTTGTTTCTTTGTTTCATTTTTGTAATTCTTTCAGTGCTTTATGCTGCTGTATATAGTGACTATACGAATTAATAACATCAACTCACAATCAATTGTATGGACAGTCATTATTGTTAAGCCATCATGCAAAGATTAATAAACGCTTTCCTTGTGCTTCTTAGTTGATTAAAGACTAGTATGAAAGAAAACATTGTCAGTTGACAGTTACTAATATCACGGAAACCAAAATTTAGTTAGTAAATGATAATGAATGCAATAACATTATGTATTGTTTCAGCAAAGCAGATAAACGAATGCTAAATAAATTACGTGAAGTAAAGTAGTGTATAACTAGGGGAACTCCTTTTCCTTTCCAATATATACCAGAGACGCCAAGCGGTTGTGGTTATGAGTTTGACAAGTCACCTCAATTAGTCCGCGAGTTGTTTACACATGAGCAATTTAACGAGTATGAAGCTTCGTAGAATCTGCTTGGATTCTTCTTCTTGAAGGCAACACATATAAGCTTATTTATTTATTTTTTTTTAAAAAAATACTATAAATATACGCGTAAAAAAATTCCTCGTCATTATTCTTTATATATATATAGTAACCATTTCTGCATTATTATCAATCTTATACTTGTATAACTGGCCTTAACTTCCCTCTTGGCAGTTAAGAGATAAGAACAGTTCTAGTTGTAGAGCCATCAAACATGCAGGATATAGCTAGTAATCGTCCAAATGTTACATTTTATGTCAGTAACGCCGGCGGCACTGACAGTGGTAGGAGGAGGGGCACTGACAGTGGTAGGAGGAGGGGGCGCTGTGACGGTGCCAGGTGCTGTGTCCGTGTGGTGACCTGGGCTATCCTTTTATGTTTTGTTAGTTTGATGGTGTGCGTAGGCATAGCTTGGTATGTGATGAACCCGCAAGAACCGGGTTTTCATGTGAGTTCAATATCTGTCTCCAACTTTGCTGCCTCTGATTTGAAACTTGAAGGAAAGTACGAGGTGGGATTGAGCATCAAAAACCCAAACGAGAAAGTAGAAGTGTGGCTTGACCGTTTCAAGGTGTGGGTGTGTTATGGAGAGACGCGGCTCACAGAGGGCATTGTGGAAGGCATGTACCTGGAGAAGATGAGCAAGAAGGTTGTGGTAAGTTCAGGTTCAGATTCAGGTTCAGCAGAGTTGGTTGGGAATGAGAAGGTATCTGGGGATATGGGTAAGGAATGGAGGAAGGAAGTGGTGAACTTGAACGTGAAGATCCAAGTTACGGCTAAATACGAATATGGAATTTGGCCAAGCAGCCGAAGGCTTCTGGATGTTTATTGTGCTGACCTCGATCTTTTCTTTTCTGCTAAATCTAAACACACCGGCAAGCTCCTCGGTGTTGGCAAGGATTGTCATGTCAAACTTTCTCAGTAAAATCATCGTATAACTTTACAACAAAAACCAGGTTGCAGTTGCAGTTGCAGGTCACACACACAAGAAGAAGAAGAAACCCAACGAATACAACAGCAGTTTTTTTTTTTTGGTTACCTAGCACTATGACATCAAATTCTCTAATTTCTATAATTAAAGGAAGTGTTATTAAACTTATAGATAATTAATTTATTATTTTCTCTTCTCTTTTCAGTTGTCGAGTAGTAACCGTAGGATGGAGGCGGCTTTGATCCTGTTCCTAGATAGATGGTTTATTAAATAAAACACACAGGTGTTCTGTAATCTGTACACGAATTAATTAATGTATATTTATTCCTTCTTTCCTTGAGAGAAGGCTTCAAGAAAAGAAGAGGAACCAACCATGGTGTTACTAGGAAGAAGATTCAACTGTGATGCCTTGTGAATATTCTGATTTACGCGGTTCTTTTACTTTTTGGATCCGTTTGATATCTGTTTGGGTCTCTCTGCATAAAGTTACATAAAAAAATAGAAGAAAGACAAGAATGCGTGCCATTATATATATTTGTACTCACAAGTCACATCACACCTACTTTGATTGAGCTGCAGAATGTTTGAGCATTTTTCTTATCTAAAGAAAAGAGATGAAACAAACAAGATTTGACCACTTTAAAATGTCACAAACCGCGTGGATGGGCTTTTTGACACAAATATTATATTGTATAAAAGTATTTACCCAAATATTACAAGTTTCAAACTATTTACATAAATATTACACTTTTTAAAAATTTAAAAATTAAANAAAAATAGAAGAAAGACAAGAATGCGTGCCATTATATATATTTGTACTCACAAGTCACATCACACCTACTTTGATTGAGCTGCAGAATGTTTGAGCATTTTTCTTATCTAAAGAAAAGAGATGAAACAAACAAGATTTGACCACTTTAAAATGTCACAAACCGCGTGGATGTGATACTTTGATAGATTGATCAATAAAAGGATTGGTTGTTAAGTAGTAATGCTTTAATTCTGAATTTTGATATTATAACATAGCTTATACTGGGACCTTGATAAGTCAAACACAAATTGAATTACGTGCACACGAAATTGAATTGTGACTTCCTTGTAGTTGTACTTGTACGTACACCAGGAAAAAGAAAAAAATACAAAGGCAAAAGGATCTCTCAGGAATCAGGATGAATGCACTTGCTAATTATACAAGTAAGTAATTAATCCAAAACATCTTATTTCAAATTAAGACATTTGTATGGCCATCCCTTGATTTTATTAATAATTACCATTAAATTATTAATTAATTAATTCCTCTGGATTAAATAAGCATCATGTAGACATCATGGGTGTGCATTAACCAAGTGATCACGTGGAATTGAATACCATAATTATTTTCATAAATTAGTGTACTAGTATAAAGAGGCCCAGGGATTAGTGGAGTAGTGAAATTGTTTTACCTAGAACACGATTCTGTTGTGTTATCTCTATGGCCAACTTAAGTGGGCATGAAGAATCTCAAGCATTACCACACTATACTTGCGTGATTGAAACCTTTCCCTCTGTGCCACTGCCACCAACCCCTGCCGGAAGCTTAAGCCCTGATTTGTATCCAACCAAGATGAGCAGCAGCTACGTGAGTGATCCTTACACTAACACCATCAAAAATCTTTCATTTAATAGAAATACAAGCCTTCACAGAATCCACGAATTCTTGAGTCAGCTTTTGCTTGGTTTGTGCCTTGTTGTCGCAATTATTGTAATGGGCATCCTAGCCATAATTGTTTTCACTTCAAATAATTCCAAAGCCCATGCGCAGCCCCAATTGCAAGTTGCCGCAGTATCCCTCTGCCCTTTCAACATTTCCTCATCTCATGTAACAGCAAAATGGGAGTTGGATCTTGCATTGGAAAACCCGTACGAGAAAGATTTCTATTATAGTCGTTTCGATTTGCAGTTGTTCTACAAGACTAAGCTTCTCTCGGCCACGTCCTTGAATCAATTTGTTCAGCCTGGGAGGAACCAAACAGTGGTGCGAGTAAGTTTTGGGGCCAACTCGGTGTACGTGGAACATACAGTGATGAGCAACATGTTTGAAGATTGGAATAGTGGAGTTGTGAAATTTGATGTGAAGATGAACATTCATTTTTGGACACGCTCAAGGTGGTCCAATGTGAAGGAGATTGACATGAATATTGCTTGTGAGGATGTTATGGTTGGGTTTTCATCAAAAGTGGCCAATTTGATGGGTGGACCAAGAATGTGCAAAAGCTAGATTGCTCAAGTTAATGAATAAAACTTTTCCTATAGGCATTATGTCCAAAATTTAAGAGAGAGTGCAGAGTTTCTTTTTTCCTATAATTTTTCCATTTTCATAACTTGTTTATCAATTACTTTGTGTTTTGCATCCGCTCGTAGAATCAGAAACTCTATATCTCACCATGCTAGATAGGTGTTGGCTGGTTTATTAGTTGATTAGCAAGTTATATATTGAGGTTAGGACTCAGGAAGGATTATATGATAAATACTCAATCTTCAAAACGTTTGTTTGAGGACAGAATATTTATAAATTAGAATGAAGGAATATATTATCTCTCATAATGTAATTTAAGTTTTGATTCTTTTGAAGATTATAGGAGTGTCTTCTCTCTAAAATGGTAGCTGGGATGTGAAGCTCACCATCACAAACAATCAAATTGATTTCACCGAAGAAGCGAGTACTCCTTTCTATCTGGCTCTACTGCGATCACCTCAACATTAAAACAACTGGGTATGATAGGGCTTAAATATTGAAATGTTGAAATTTGGTATGATAGTATAATTATGATTAGATAAATATGTGGTTTTTATCATTTTATTTCATCTTATCTAAACTTTTTTTAGCTAAATAGTATTATTTATTATGTTATTTCCTTTATCTTTTTTCTTCTATATATATTGGATAATAAAAGATTAATGAGAAGTGAGGAAAAATACAGGTATAGAAGATAACATTCCATCCTAAGGAAAAAAAAAAAAAAAAGAGTAGAATAACAATTAGCAAGTATTAATAGAGAAGTGTTTAATGTCTCATCATTGGTGTATCTCCTTAATTAGAGAGGGGATAAATTGGATTATTTTAGCATAAAGTCATGGCTTTTTTGTTTTAATAATTTGATAGAGAGAATCCAGCTTGGAGTATATTTTTATGGAAATGAATTTTGAAAAAAAGATCAAGTTTGTAGTCATAGATGGACATCAATTATTCACATTTTATGGTAAATTCATTCCCATGAGTATATGACAACTATTCTGAAACCAATCATAAATAGCTTCTCAAAAAGGCCTTAAATTTCATGAACTGAACAGTGAACACTCCCTTAGGATAATCATTTGGGTTTGCCTATATTAAGACCCATTTTGTATGTTCCGGCGCTCTAATTCTTTCATCAATTTCTCCTCATCATTTGTTCACTTCAACTGCGCTAAGTAAAAAGGGTGTCTTTTGATCCATCCATGGACGCGGAATACCTTGATTCCACGGCGGAACAAGGCCCTACCGGAGCCGGTAAGAGGCACGGCGCAAGACGTATCCATCCCTTCAGCGCCGCGGCCGGCCCCCGGCCACCCACCCAATCGAAATGCACTACTTTTCTTGTACTTTTAAGTTATTTGATCTTCTCATCAATAGTCATAGCGGGGATGGTGTTGATTATGTTTGTAGTCACTACCCTCTACTTTGTGCCTCAGCCCATTCCCCCATATTTCACTGTCAGCTCAAGCTCTGCTGAGGTTCTCAATGTCACTGGAAATCACACAAGATCCAACGTTTTTGTGAGCTTTATAGTTGAAGGGTCCCACAACAAGGGGATTATCTATTACGAAAATATCAATGTGTCAGTCTTCAAAAACAAGGAAAGAATCTCAAGTTCTACAATTCAGCCTTTCGAGCAACACAAACACAACCGAACAACACAGATAGTAGCAGTGTTCGTGGAGATGTCTGTGCAGGCTCAAGTTTGGATCCACGGTGGCACAGCTGAGGGAAACTGTGGGGTTGCCTACTTAGACTGCGAGTTGAGAGTGAAGGAGAGATATAAACAAGAAATAAAGCTGTGGCCAGCAATGGAGGATAATCAGAAAGTTCAGTGCAAAGAGATCAAGCTATACTTTTGCACTTCTAGCCCTTTGCTCACTAATATGTCATTGGAATGCAAAGATCATAGCGATGCGCTTCCCAAGAATTCCCGTTTTATTGTCATTGGATCCTATTCTATTCTCATATTTGTTTTTATGTTAGCGGTGGCTTTGGCTGCTCTCCAATGGTGCATCTGCAGCCATATTCCTTAAATTCAGAGTTATGACTCTTTAAGCAATATTCTGCAAATTAAGCACCAGCTCAAGATTAATTGCTTTGTTACAATATTTATTGATGCTTAATTAGTGTATCACTAGTTAGTGCTGTTCGTCTGGGTAAAAGTAGTTTTAATAAAATAAGCACCATGAACAAATTAATAGCTCACATAAGTAGGGATAGGAAATGAGGTATTTGTTAAATAGATGAGATTTAACTTCTCCGGCCTAGCTATTTTCATTCATCTATTGCCTCGTCTCGATTCCCTTTATGTGGCCAACGTCTCACTCACCTAACTGTTAACTGTAAAGGTCGTTTAATTCTGATATGTGCTAGCTGTTTAAATTTTAGTATTAATTTAAGGGGCTTTATCTACATGCGATGCAATCCCCAAGATATGCTTCTTCTGCCTTCTAGTATAGTATTAACTATTAACGCGTTTGTTTCATCTATTATTTCCTTCTTTCTAGCTCGTATCGGAAAGACAATACGATTTGGTTTGATAAAGTAAAAAATTAATGTTCATGCTTAGATAGTAACATTGCCAAATAATATGACCTCGTTACGAGCCCTAAAATAAAAATTATCATTTGTCGATTTTGAAATTTATAAATACATATATTCTTTTATTTTAAAATTGTCTTTCTAAAAGTTAGTTAGATATTGAAAAAAAAAATATATATATATATTTTGTTAGGAGGTTTCTAAGATACTTTTTATATTTATGTAATATGTCATACTACATGAGATTAGCCAATATAAAAATGATACGTGTGTAAATTAACTATTTTTAAATTTATTTGAGAAAATAAAATAAATTATATTTATATTCAATAAAATATAAAAATTATGTATGATTGCCACGTTAGTGTAGTATAGCATACTCATGTAAGATCATAGAATCTCCGATTTTGTTATTGATTTTAAATAAAAACAAAAAAGGAAAAGGAAAATCTGCAGTGATTTGAATTCAATGATAGATTCTCAATCTCAAATTAAGAAGATTTGTTTCCTAAATTCATTACTTTTACTATAATTTGTAATTCCAAAAGAAGTTTACTCCGCGTGCTATTCTATTTCCGAGCGATTCCGAATTCTTTAATCTTGTCTTACTCTTGTGCATAAATAATTCCCAATTTCACATTTCACATTTCACTCCCTCATTCATTCCAATTTCCACCGCCTTGCCTTGCCTTCTCATTCCGTTTCTCTGCTCTGTTTTCAGCCGTAAGCGTTGCGTTATGCAAGACCATTACCGACCCGCCACCGGCTACCCATCCTCTTCGCCACATCAACCCAATGGCGGCCAATTTGCTCCACCAGGCGCCGCCTACCCCTACGCAGCTCACCCTCAATACCCACCACAGCCACCATACTACAACAATCCCAACCCTTCCGCCAACTTTTTTACTCGCTCTTTTGTCCGCGCCTTCTTGACTACCTTTATATGCCTTTTTCTCCTAGTGGGCGTCGCTCTTCTTATTATTTGGCTCGTCCTCAACCCTTCATTGCCTGCTTTCCAACTCGATTCATTGACAGTCACCAACCTCTCCGCCGGCCCTCAGTCCGTGACTGGCACGTGGCAGGTTGGCCTTGTCGCCTCGAATCGGGATAAGAAGATGAGCATCACCTACTATGCCCTCAGGTCCTATCTTTATTATAAGGCGGCGTTGCTATCGCAGGCGCAAGTTCGGCCCTTTAAACTGGACAAGAAGTCTCAGGCCACCTTGAATGTCACATTCTCTGCTACCAACACTTACGTTGAAGACCGAGTTGTCAACCACATCAATGAAGAAAGGGCTCGTGGTTCAATCGCCTTCGATGTTGATGTTGCCGCTGGTATTTACTTTTCCTCCGGTGGATGGAATTGGAGGAAGCGCGTGCTTAAGATTTCCTGTGAAAATATCCCCGTTGGCATTTCCTCGAACGCCACGTCGGCAATGTTGGTCGGGGGATCGAAGAAGTGCGACGTATGGAGGAGTTGATAATTTTTCCAATTAGATGCGGTCGCTTTATATCAGGTTCGCTAGTGGGTTGTCTGTTTGATCCCTATAGTTTTATATTGCGTTTAGATTTTAGTTTTTTTTGGTCTTTTTTAGGGGAGATGAATTTAATAAGTGAGAGACTGAGAGTTGGGTGCCCTATCATTGTAAAGAATTTTCACAAAATTTATTCAATCTGGTTAATGTTAATTGGCTTTTGGATTTATTTTTTCCTTCCAATTTGCATTTTCATTTATTTGGATGGTGTTCCTGATTACTGTCTAAATAATTAGCTTATTTAATAAATGCAGCAGCTAATTTTTTATGGTTTGACTATTATCAAGTTTACACGGCTGCGCTAGATCATAATTGTCTTGGTAAATGAATTGTGTCTCATAAAGCTTTACTGTTGGCAACATGTCCAACTATCACTTATCCGCTCTTGTATTTCAGTGCCTCATCTTGTGTTGTTTGTTTTGATTTTCAGCTACTTGAACTCTGTTTTGTTTTGTTCAATTGAATCCAGCATGAATCTTTGTCTTCCATTATTTTGCATATGCCTTTAGTAGATCTTGACCTCTCATTTGCTTTTTGAGCTCTTCGTTAATTGATGAAATTATGGCAAATCAAGTCTGCTTGAGCAATTCATTGTGAAAAAACAAAGCTTCAAAGAGTCAGGGCTGCAGTCAAATCTTAAATGTTGCCATGGAATGGAACCATTGTTAAACAATATCAGTTTTTGATCATGTCTTGAAGCAGTTGTCGTCCTGTTACTCTGCAACATGGCCATTAGCCTTACAGTTTAAAATGGTACTGCAAGTTTCTAACTTAGCTACTCGCTTTGTGCTTTAAATTCACTTTCTGACTGCATAACATTAGATTACACATCACCGAGTCTTTGAAATTTTATCAAGTATCATCAATTCACAATTTGATTAATAGGAATGGGAACATGTACAGCATCAGATATGGGTTTGGGCTTTGGAGGAGTGACTAAAGAGAAAAGACAATAATACATAATTGGAAGATTCAGAGTCCGCTCATAAGGAGGATTTGGTTATTGACGCACAGAGGCTGAACTCAAGTGATGATGATCATAATATATTTTCTTTCTTCATATTGATCTAAACATAATCCTTGTATTTGTATATTCATCAACCAACTTGTGTCTGTGTCTTAATCAATTCAGTCCTTGTAAACTTGAATGCCAAATATATATAGAAAAGAAAACAGAAAATAACTTTCTGGAGACATAAATACATAGGAATGCATTCCAAACTCCAAAGATTCAAAGCGCTTCTGTTCACATGCATCCAGCTTCATAATAAAACATCAAACATAACACTAAGAGACTAATAGTGAAACATAATAGAGCATTAACATAATGAAGCAGTTACAGAACAACTATAAACAGAGAACCAGAAAAATAAAATAAAACTACGAGACAAAAGTAATCACCTTCCCTTGTTGGTTAGTGCTTATATGGCCAGGAAAAATAAAAGACGGCTTTTTCACCAAGTTTGGAAGAAAATTACATGAAAAATATGAACACGTGACTCATCAAATTGTGATTATATTCCGCGAATGTGTTTTCGGAAGTCATCGAAAAAATTTATGGAAATCGCCTCACTTACTCACATTTATGTATATAAGGCAATTTCTTTTTGTCAACGTTTTTAAATCTAAGAAAACGAAAAATTGTCAAAACTTTCCAACAGAGTTCAATGAGATTTAATCGTTGATTCCTCAATAAAATAAATTGGAAACACATTAAGTTCCTCAATCAATTCCTTTTATTAAGGAATAATTTTAGTTCTCGAAGATCAAGTAACTGGGCCGGAAAGCCTGTACTTTTCTGGACCACTGAACCCATCTTATTGGGCTGGGCTGGGCCTCAACAATTAATTCGTTCTTCTCTCCAACCCCCCTGGGTTTAGGTATAGCTTGGTTGCTTCCACCTTTATTTTATTTTTTTAAAGATGTTTCTGAACTCCTTTTAACTGTAATCATATCTGCCATCTCCCATTGGCCATTGTTACCACTCTCATCAATCATCAGGTTACTCATGTTTGAGTTTGCCCATTTAATCTGAGAAGAACATGTCAGATTAAAAAGGTGAAAAATAAAACTAAACAAGTGTATAATTATGAATGAAGTATTGACACATGCCGTTTTCACCCTTTTAGAAATCTTTAAAACAAATTATTATGATTCATTCATGAATTTGGTATGCTCTTAGGTATTTTTGGGTATATGGATTGAAATAGATTCCTTTCTTTCCTTTTATCATCTACTTTTGCTCTCCTTTAATTTGTGATTTTTGGGCCATTGGAATCTCTGATCCATGAAGTGATATATATGATGTAACTTTGTCTTCGCTTTATTCCTCCATCGCTTTTCTACTTTGTCCATTCCCTCTAATTTTGAATGGTGTTATGAAGAGAAGAATATCTGGTTTCACCTTTGATTGTTAGGATATATAGAGTGGAGCTTCAAAGAAAATTCTACTTTGCACTTTTCCACGTTCCCAATAATCAGTTTTATTGAAGAAGCCAATGAAAAATAGGAACTAGTAGCCTTTTAGGATGCAAATCTGAAAAGAATAAGAGACCCCCACTTTTTCTGAAAGGGATATCCTTAGCTTGTGTGGCTTAAGAAACCCTTATTCCTCTCTTTCCAAAATACTAGATTTCACAATAGAGTTGAAACTTAATTATTATACAGCCTCTCCAACTTCTCACTTGTATACATACATACATAATATAATGTTGGAAATATACGAAATTACTATATTAATTATTTTTTAATATTTTTAGTTGTAACTCTAAATTTAAATATAAAATAATCTTAATATCATTCGATTATAAATTATTTGGTCAACTCGTATATTAATAAACCTAATTAGATTAGATAGTAGGTGAAAAAAGAAAATTGCCAATAAATGCAAATTCTTAATTAGATTCTAGACGTTCTATGTACGTTTCCTCTCATTCAAAATATAATACTATAACTCACCTAAGTATATTGAACTTTTCAAAGTCTTTCACTTTATGCATTAAACTATCTAAGTTCTGTTTGCGACCAGAATATCGAAATGGCTATTAAGAAAACGAGTAAAAGGGGTAAGAATCAGAAAGTGACCAGAAAGTGGCTATGCATTAGAAGGACATGATTTGCGAACAAAAATTCTGAAAGGCCAACATGTCTACCTTAAAAGACAAGGCAAATTTGGGACTAAGTGGTTGTTTTCACTGACTTATCTATCACCCACTTCCAACTACCATCAAATATTAGTCTAATCTAAGACTGTTATGGCTGTCAAGGTCCCACGAGTTCGCTTCTCAGTCTACCTCTGTCTCAGATTAGAGGTTCCACATCCTATCCTTTTAAGCAAAACAATCTGGGTTTCATGTGTTGGGAAAAGTCTCATGGCCAAGGATTGGTAGCCTTCATGGAAACTCATACACTTGTCCCTTTTTACATTTTCCAAACATCGCTAACATCGACTACAACTTGAATGTGACTCAATTTTTGGCAACACATGCATCCATTAAATTAAAAAGTCTCCAGAGACCCTTAATTAGGACTCTTAAGTCCTCTTATATTCTTTCCATGATAAATTGTGAAAAATAAAATAAAATTGCAGATCAGCAAGTTCAAAATAGATATTTGCATTAGTCCCCCAACTAATTGGTCTATTTGCATAAGGCAAAGTGATACATCTGAAATCTCTTCTTTAGCAAAGTGTTTTCCTCTGTTGATGGATTAAGAAATAAAGAAATGTGGAACTACTGATCAATCATCAAATTTTTCAAAAGTAAGCTTTCTGTATTATCACTATAGCAATATTGATATTTGGTTTCTTTAATCGGTGTATAATAAAAAAGGCGCTTTATGTCATGAAATCGTAATTGAGTTCTAGGAAAAAAGAAAAAAAGAACACATAATTAAGTCTCATTATATTATCTTCATTAATATTGATAATGCCAATGGACCTCCATTTGTGAAATCTTTATGACTATAATGCCCCTACCATGTCTGCCTTGGATCTAATACTTGCCCCTCCCATAGTAGTAAGGTTATTAATCGTTCACGTGGTATTTAAGTCAAACCTTTACAGATTATTCTTTGGTTATGTTAATTAAGCATTTTATGTAAGTTTGCATCAATTCACTTTCTTGATTGAAATAATAGTTTCTTCACAAGTTAGCATTAGTTCGTCGATCGTGGCATTAGGTTTAAAAACTAGCCATAATGCAGTGTTCTCCATTTTACTTTTTGGCAATTAATGGCAATGCCGTACGTTTCCCATTGACTGGAGTGTTTATCACGTGAACAAAAGATGATACTGAGTTTGTTGCTATTGTTTAACTTCATTTCAATTGTATTACACATTATGTAATTTTAAAATTATATAGCTAAATAGAAATTAAAAAAAAAACTATCAAATATACATAATTACACATCAAGCATGCATGTACCCACTGCCTTTATAATGCAATTAATGGTTAAAAAATTAGAAAATTTGCAAATTCTCTCTTCCCTTTCTTCTACTATCTTTTAGAAAAAAAAAAAATATGTATATGGCAATCTTTCGCTATAAATTATAGATAATTAGATATCATGTTTTA
This sequence comes from Cercis canadensis, assembly GCA_003255065.1. Classification (NCBI taxonomy): domain Eukaryota; kingdom Viridiplantae; phylum Streptophyta; class Magnoliopsida; order Fabales; family Fabaceae; genus Cercis; species Cercis canadensis. The sequence continues at coordinate 227,633 of QAOA01008251.1, read as the reverse complement.
CTTTGGGTTGATTTTTTCCAATTCACGAGTCACGTTATGTTCAAAGCAGCCCTTCACTTTTGTTTTCCACAGCTGGCTTAGTCGTATATGAAGTCTAGTCTTCCCCAAAGTCAAGCATCTTTCATTTTATGTTCGGGAAATATCTAATACACTTGTATTAATTGAAATATAAGCATAATAATTTATAATGAAAACTTCAACCATATGGTATATAGACAGAGACCGACACTTAAATTTCTCATAAATATGTTCAGACTTGAGAGTTCAGACCATCAATGACTACATATTCACATCTTTTAATCCCACATGGCATAAAAATTCAATTGCTGCAACTTGTGGGTAAGAAGGTCAGAAGCCTCTAAATTCACCCCCTTGCAAAGTGCCAAGTACATACTCGGGGGGTGACTACTGTACAAGTATAGCATAATTGGCATTTCATACACTATACTTTCCATTTATTATTAGAGGGACCCTCCACTGTCTATTATTTATGGAGCTTGATCTAAGAGGACACGCATTCACCATCATGATAAGGTCACAGTACCAAGCCAAAGCGCACCCTTTCTTTCCACCACCCACTCATTTCACATTAACTCAACGTTTTCTTACTCAAACTCCTAAATATCAACAATTACCAATTATATATACATAATGTATGTATATTTAGACCAAACCCATTCTGTTTTTTTTTTTTTCAAAATACTGAGCTTCTTTCCATTTTGCCTATATATAGTGCACATACTGTCTCGGAAACATTCTCTTAATTGGTGAATTCATCAATCATCACAAGCAACACACATTTGCATTTGAATTTATACAAACACCTTGCAGCAACCAAGTCATTCCCACTTAAGAACATGTCCACCAAGCACTGCGGCCACCACGAGGATAAGCGGCGCACCCTGCTCCGCCGTATATTCGCGGGCATCCTGGGCTTCATTGTCCTAGTACTCCTCGTAATTTTCTTAATTTGGATCATCCTCAGACCCACCAAGCCCCGCTTCGTCCTCCAAGACGCCACCGTTTATGCCTTCAACGTGTCAACCTCCGACACCTTACCTTCTCCCAATTCTCCGACACCCAACACCCTCACCGTCACCATGCAAGTGACGCTCTCAGCTCGCAACCCCAATGACCGAATCGGAGTTTATTACCAGAAGCTCGACGTGTACGCCTCCTACCGAAGCCAACAGATCTCGCTGGCAACGGTGCTGCCACCCACGTACCAAGGTCACAATGATGTCACTGTATGGTCTCCGTTCTTGTACGGAAACGCCGTGCCGGTGTCGCCGTACGTGCTGAATGCTCTGCAGCAGGATCAGAATGCAGGGGCCGTGTTGGTTAACGTGAAGGTCAACGGAAGGGTCAAATGGAAAGTTGGGACTTGGATATCTGGGAGGTACCACATCTACGTCAACTGTCCGGCGTATATAAGGTTCGCCGGCGACCGGGACAAGGCCATCGGAGTTGTGGGTCCGGCGATTAAGTTTCAGCTTCTACAAAGTTGCACTGTTGACGTTTAATAATTAAGCGAAGTAATTTGCTTACTAGCTTCTTAGATGTTAGTTGATCTACATATCCACCATACTCTCATAAATGTCAAGTTGCGTTTTCTTTTTTTGTTTTCCCTCTCCCTCTGTGCTGCTTATTATCAACTTAAAGTCTCAATAAGTTTAATATATGAAAATATAGTTACATGGTTTTTCACCACAAATTTCTTTTATTTTTATCTGGATTGTGGTTTATATTAATTTGGAATCACGAGAAAGATATTCTGTTGGAATTAAGAGCTTTATGTAAATATAAATTTGAAAATGAAAGGGCAGGCAATGGAAATTAATTGTGATAGAGCATCAGCTGTTCTAATGTATGTTCAAACAGTATCTCCGAATACATATTTTTTGAATATAAAAGTCCTAATCTTGTTCAGTTAAAGTTATAATCTTTAAAAAAAAAAATATTAATTTATTTCACCAAAATAAAATATTTTCTTATATAATATGGTCTAATAAAGCTCCCTTCCATGTGGGCATTAAATTTTGCTTTTTTCTTTGATTTTCCGGTTTTCCCCTAAACAAACGGGATTTGTCCATAATTTGACTTGTTTAAAGGAATCATAATATGTCGCATGACTTGACTTTGATGTAATGGGTAGAGGACCTTTATGTAGTTGACCTAGGTTCTTCTTGTTCTGGGGAAGCACGCCTTGGATTGGATCCTTCATAATTAGGATTTCATATTTTCTTGTGTAGTTTTATTAGTTGCTTCAACGCTCGCATATCTTTTGGATCATGTCCTCTGTTCACACAACATACATTAATTAACATTGATCACATCCCTTAAGCTTATATTTAACTAACAGTACTGAGATCTGTTTTGTACGACGTCATTCAAAATTACTGATTTGTTTGGTGTGCTTAATTTTTCTTGTTATCATATAATTACCATCGTGTAGTTTTCCTCAAAACATAAACAAACAAACAAACAAACTGAATGGTGAATGGTGAATAAAAGTAAATTCTTGATTCAAAGTATGCATAATAAATTGTTGCTTTGTTAGGTAAGAGATGAGGCATTTTGTGGACCAGACGGATAGAGAAAGAGAAGTCATAAGAAAGGTCATTGTTATAGAACTTTCAAGTGAGGTCATTCTTGAGATGATAGACATAATTAAATGTATACGAGTTTGAGTAAGGAGAAATGATCGTAGCTCTTTCACCTGCAACTTTATAAAAAGTAAGTTCCTGAGATTCTAAAAGCAAAGATGGATAAAATTGTTCCACCAAATTCCACTTTCCTTAGGCTATATATGAATGCGATCAGTTTTATTAGGTGTAGAGTGTTTGTTGGGAAGTTGGAACCATACTTCACTCACTTTCAATTGGGTGTGGTCCTTTATTTCCAGTTATCTGCTCACCTTTGAAGAATTCATGCTTCAAAATACAATCTACCCTACCCATGTGTTATCACTTAAGTGCTCAAAGTTGTCATAGTTAGAAGTAAAACCGAAAGAAATTAAAAGGATACGGAAGTTTTATATAGTTGATTTTCACTCCTCACCTTTTTTCTATAAAAAAATTTAATATATACTAAATATCTTATATATTGAAATAAACTATAATTGAAACAATATTTTTTTTTTAAAAAAAAAATGGTATCCCTTCTCTTGGGAGAAAAAAAGGGGAAATATTAAATTTGGATTTTTTTCTATTTGTTTTAAAATATTCATGTAGACTAAAAACAAGACAAACCTATCCAAATTTTCTTTTATCCTGATTAGACACCCGCTACAGGTTCATAATTTGTTTGATTATATGGTTTGAAGTAGTATAAGGAGCCATGTATTAGAGTTACATGTAGTTTGTAATTAGTTAGGAGTTAATTGTAATTAGTTTGTAGTTAGTTAGGAGTTAATTGTAATCAGTTAGCATTAAGTTTCCTAATTTACCAGTTCTGTTACACTAGCTTTACCAACTTGCTATTTAAAGCACTAGTTAGCTTTTGTACGTAGACTGATTCATTGAATGAGAATTGATCTATTCTCCTCTTGTTTCTCTGCTTCCTTGCCTTCTTGTTTACACTTCCGCATGCTCAATATGGTATCAGAGCTTAATCTCTAATTTAATTTCTTACATCCATTTCTTCTTGATTCTCGATCATTTTTCTGCATTTGATCGATGTTGTTTTGATTTCTCTTCGCCATGGCTGAGATGTCATCTGCAGTCCCGAATGCTTCTGGTTCTCGTGGTTCTACACATCGATCCGCCATTGATGAACCTTCACATCCTTTCTTCCTGCATCATTCGGATAATCCTGGCTTGAATCTTGTTTCACAGCAACTCACCGGAGAGAATTATGCCTCCTGGAGTCGAGCCATGTTGATAGCTCTCTCAGTCAAGAACAAGCTAGGTTTTATTGATGGATCAATTGATAAACTAGAAGGTATGGACACTGACCTTCTTAACTCTTGGTACAGGAATAATAACATAGTCATTTCCTGGATACTCAATTCAATCTCCAAAGAGATTTATGCTAGTGTGATTTTTTCTGAAACTGCATATGAGATTTGGATTGATCTCCGAGATAGATTTCAACAACGCAATGGACCTAGGATTTTCTAATTAAGACGAGATTTAATGAACCTGAATCAAGAATATAATTCTGTCAGTGTCTACTTCACCAAACTCAAAACCATTTGGGAAGAGCTGAGCAATTATAGGCCTCTCTGCACACGTGGAAAATGTACTTGTGGCGGTATTAAAGATCTTCACTACCATTACCAAATGGAGTACATTATGTCCTTCCTCATGGGATTGCATGATTCTTTTTCTTCAATCCGAGGTCAATTGCTTCTTATGGATACCATGGCCACCTTTCTTTTAAGCGTTTAGATAGCTTAAAGAGACACTTACACTATGATTCTTCTGGTGTACCTAAAACTCAACCATGTTATATATGTCCTCTTGCTAAACAGCGATGTTTGTCTTTTGCATCTCACAATCATTTGTCTCAATTTCCTTTTGATTTAATCCATTGTGATATATGTGGTCCTTACAAGGATTTTTCTTATCATGGACATAAATTTTTTCTCACTTTGGTTGATGACTGCACTCGTTTTACTTGGACTTTTATGCTTAAACACAAGAGTGATGTGAATTATTTGATTCCCAAGTTCTTCAGAATGATTTCCACACAGTTTAATGCTAAAATTAAGCAATTCAGGTCTGATAATGCTCCAAAGTTATTGTTTAAGGATTTTTTCAGTGACAATGGTGCTCTACATCAGTTTTCTTGTGTTGAATGACCTGAACAAAACTCTGTGGTAGAACGTAAGCATCAGCACCTTTTGAATGTGGCCAGGGCTCTTTTCTTCCAGTCCAGAGTTCCAGTGCAATTTTGGAGTGAGTGTATCCTCACTGCCACCTTCCTGATCAACAGAACTCCTACACCACTCCTTCAGCATCGCACTCCCTTTGAGGTTCTCTATCAGAATACCCCTGACTACTCCAGATTTAGAGTCTTTGGCTGTCTTGCATTTGCTTCTACCTTGTTGACTCACAGATCCAAGTTCCATCCTCGAGCTCGCACCTGCATCTTCCTTGGCTATCTTCCTGGCATGAAAGCCTATAAGCTGTATGATGTTATCACCAAGCAGGTTTTCATTTCCAAAGATGTTATTTTTCATGAAGATATTTTTCCTTATCACACAGTCACACCTTCAGAAACACTTGTTGATCCTTTTCCGGATCTTGTTTTACCCCATCCCACCTTTGACCATCCCTCTCCATCACTTCCTGCTACTTCTGACATTCCTCTAGATATTCTTTTGTCTGATCATGTGTCTGAAGCATCTCCACTTCCCACCGAATTTGTGCCTATAGAATCTGACATTCCTATAGAATCTCTCCTCTCCACAGCCTCTGTGCCTTCTATTTCTCTTGTGGTCCCTCTCAGAAAATCCAATCGCATCCACAAACCACCCTCTTACCTTCAACAATTTCATTGCAATCTTTTTCAAGGGTCTCCTTCACCACCTTGTCCTACCCCTTATCCTCTTTCCAATTATATTTCTTATGAGGCATTGTCTCCTACGCATAAGCATTTCACTCTTCAAGTATCCAGCACCCTTGAACCTCAATTTTATCATGAAGCTATCAAAAGTTCCCTTTGGGGTACTGCTATGCTTGATGAACTAGATGCCATGGAATCAAACCACACCTGGTCTGTGACTCCTTTGCCTCGTGGTCACCACAGTATTGACTGTAAATGGATTTACAAGCTCAAACACAAGGATGATGGCACTGTTGATAGATATAAAGCTCGTCTAGTAGCCAAAGGCTACACTCAGCAGGAAGGGTTGGACTATGTGGAGACTTTTTCTCCTGTTGCTAAACTCGTCACTATCAAAGTGCTTCTTGCACTTGCTGCTTCTCATAAATGGCACTTGATTCAACTTGATGTCAATAATGTCTTCCTCAATGGTGATCTTTTTGAGGAAGTGTACATGGATCTTCCACTTGGCTACATTCCTAAACATCATTGCTCTCCTCAGGGGGAGAAACTGGTTTGCAAACTTCAGAAATCTATCTATGGTCTCAAGCAGGCTTCTCGNGGTGCTGCTATGCTTGATGAACTAGCTGCCATCGAATCAAACCACACCTGGTCTGTGACTACTTTGCCTCGTGGTCACCACAGTATTGGTTGTAAATGGATTTACAAGCTCAAACACAAGGATGATGGCACTGTTGACAGATATAAAGCTCGTCTAGTAGCCAAAGGCTACACTCAGCAGGAAGGGTTGGACTATGTGGAGACTTTTTCTCCTGTTGCTAAACTCGTCACTGTCAAAGTGCTTCTTGCACTTGCTGCTTCTCATAAATGGCACTTGATTCAACTTGATGTCAATAATGCCTTCCTTAATGGTGATCTTTTTGAGGAAGTGTACATGGATCTTCCACTTGGCTACATTCCTAAACATCACTGCTCTCCTCAGGGGGAGAAACTGGTTTGCAAACTTCAAAAATCTATCTATGGTCTCAAGCAGGCTTCTCGACCATGGTATTCTAAGTTTTCCATTGCTTTATTGAAGTTTGGTTTTGTCCAATCAAAATCTGATTATTCCTTGTTCACTCGAGGTTCTGGTTCTCAATTTGTAGCATTACTGGTTTATGTTGATGATATTATCATCACTGGTCCATGTCTCTCTTCCATCAATGCTTTGAAAGGTTTTCTGCACACTCAGTTCAAGCTGAAAGACCTTGGTTCCCTCAAATTTTTCCTTGGCCTTGAAATCTCTAGATCTACACAAGGCATTGTTCTTTCCCAGCGACAATATACCTTACATCTTCTTGAAGACACAGGATATTTGGCTTGTAAGCCAACCTCAGTCCCTATGGATCCCAAACCTGATCTTAGTGCATCTCTTGGTGAGTTACTCCCTGATGCTACAATGAATAGAAGACTTGTTGGTAGACTGTTATACCTTACCTTGTCAAGGCCTAACATAACCTTTGCAGTGCATAAACTTACTCAATTTCTGGCTCAGCCCCGCTTACCCCATCTTCAAGCTGTCTACCATTTGCTTCAGTATCTTAAAGGCAAACCTGGCCAAGGTCTCCTATTTTCATCCTCTTCTTCCCTTCAATTGCGAGCTTACTCAGATGTTTCTGCCAAGGTCCAACTTAAAGCATTCTCTGATGCTGATTGGGGAACTTGTCCAGATACCAGGAGATCTGTTACTGGGTTTTGTATCTTCATTGGTGACTCTCTTGTCTCTTGGAAGGCTAAGAAGCAAACAACTGTCTCTCGATCCTCTGCTGAAGCTGAGTATCGAGCTATTTCCTCCACTGCCAGTGAACTCACTTGGCTTCATCAACTCCTCAAAGACTTTCAGGTTGTTGTTACTTCTCCTGCTCTCCTCTTTTGTGATAATCAGGTTGTCATTCACATTGCCTCTAACCCCACATTCCATGAGAGGACTAAACACATTGAGATCGATTGCCATTTTGTTTGAGATAAAGTCTCTTCTGGTTTCATTCGCCTCATGCCAATTCGATCTCAGCATCAACTTGTTGACATGTTCACCAAACCCCTTCCCTCCTCCCTACTGTTTCCTTTACTGTCCAAGATGGCTATCAAGGACCTTTTCCTGCCACCTTGAGGGGGAGTATTAGAGTTACATGTAGTTTGTAATTAGTTACGAGTTAATTGTAATTAGTTTGTAGTTAGTTAGGAGTTAATTGTAATCAGTTAGCAGTTAAGTTTCCTAATTTACTGGTTCTGTTACACCAGCTTTACCAACTTGCTATTTAAAGCACTAGTTCGCTTTTGTACATAGACTGATTCATTGAATGAGAATTGATCTATTCTCCTCTTGTTTCTCTGCTTCCTTGCCTTCTTGTTTACACTTCCACATGCTCAATACCATGGCCAAAAAAAAAATGTAGTAGTATTAGGAGCAATGAATTTTAGTGGAGAGCATGAATTGAATTGGGTATTGCTATTTGGTAGCAAACAAGTGGCAACTTGTTGAGTATAGTATGTGGATCAGTGTGGCCTCACCTTTTCTTCATTTACAAATTACAACTAGCACAGTGACTGCGAAAGCCAGATATGAAGTGCATGTGTAGCTTTATGTGCAATACAATACTCCGGAGATGTGGTATGGATATGGGTAGTTGCAGAGTGCAGAGGTATAAAAGTGTTTTTAATGATGCCAATCAGAAACAATATACAGAAAACAGAGGTGCATGCTCCACCATTATTTATTGTCATGTATATATCTCTGCAGATTTTGTTTTGATGTGATCAGAGAAGTTCAGACTCTTCTTCTATTGAGTCTCCATCTGTTTGGCACCACTGCTAAATCCACAATAACTAGTTGACGAACCTGCTACATGTGGGCCAGTGAAAACAAAAGTTCGAAAATCACATATCCCTACCAATAATTAAAGAGGTGAAATTTGTTACTATTTATGTCTTTTCTTCTTATGAATTATCCATAACCTCAAATTTAGAGACTAAGAGCAGGATTGTTTGAAAGTAGGGATCCAAAGTATGTTGATTAGAGCACATCTTTTTCTGCTTTTTATTTTCTCTAATGAGGGAATTATAAAAAAAATTGTTTGCTCGTAGAAGAAATTCAAGAAATTATATAATTAAACTCTGGCTAAGGTGATTGCATATAATTAATGTATGAGGCCTCTGTTGGGCCTAGCTTAATGCAATTGTCATGCTTTTTTCTGGACCATTTTCATAAAAAGTCTTAGCCCATGAAGATGTGGGTCATGATGTCGTTTGTAGAAGAAAAAAGAAAATCCCCAATTCTATTATTTGAAAATGTGAGGTATTTTACAGCCAAAAAAAAAGACCTCATGTAACTTTCCAATGTAAGGTATTTTAAAATTTAAAGTAATGAATTTATATATTATAAATTTCGGAAGTCTCCCATCCTATCTAAGTTAATGGGGTTATATCTATCCACATCGAATATGAAACTAATTTTTATTTTTATTTGAAAGTAATAACTGATAAATTCTTCTCAACATAATTAGCACGTCAATGCATGGCGCCACTTAGACGTAATGCAAGCCCACAGAAGTAGTAGATGAGGTGATGAAACTATAATCAAGATAAGATGGAGTAAATGTAGCACATTTTGTTTTCATTTAATCAAATTAGATTCTGAGAGCAAAAAATGATGAGAGCTTTGGAAATTGCAGAAAAATATTAAACGTCAAGCGTGCACGAGTTTTATTAGCCGTTCTCCGCAATTCGGGACATAATGATGATGACCCTTGGATTTCTCCTTTTCTTTTTCCCTCCAAATTTTATTCCTTTAGCATTATTTATTAGAGCTCCCAATAATGCAGTTGAGCTTTGAAGAAGGGAAGAATTTGAATTGTTTGTTTCACTGTCACAGGCACAGCTGATAGTTAGAAAGAGATTAGTCAAATATGGGGGTGGCATCGTTTTATAGATGGTTGGTGAATAAATATCCCAAGGTGGTAGTGAAAGTCATAGAGCAAGGAAAATGCGTGGACAGCTGCATGTCAAACCCAAATGGAATCGAATATGATAACTTGTACCTTGACATGAATGGCATCATTCATTCATGTTTTCATCCACAAGATCACGACAATGTCTGTCGCCTCTTCTTGCTTATAATTTATCCTCGATCGTCTTAATCTGTTTATATACTGAGTTATTATTAGTATGGAATACTAAGTACTAAATTTCATTCAATGCTATGCTATCCAGAGTTCCCTTCCAACAACATTCGAAGACGTGTTCTGTAATGTCTTTGAATACATTGATCGGCTATTTAGCATTGTTAGGCCTCGCAAGCTCTTGTACATGGCCATTGGTAAACGTTCCTCTGTTTCTATCTTCATTTGGCTCCACTGCTTCAGATTGCTACTTTGTTTTTTTTTTTTTNTTTTTTTTTTTTTTCCCATTAACAGATTTTTCTAACAAGATCATGTGTTTTCTCATATAAAGACGGGGTTGCCCCACGGGCCAAAATGAACCAACAACGATCAAGACGTTTCCGAACAGCCAAGGACTATGAATTGCATGTGGGTTTTTTTGTGTTTATTCAATTAATTAGCGTGATTATTATTATAGGTTGCTTCCTCATGATTTTCCTTTTGTTAATTATTATTTTTAAATATAGGAAGCTGAGGAAGATAGGCTGAGAAAACAATTTGAAATGGAAGGCAAACAAGTTCTTCCAAAACAAGAATCTCAAGTCTGGGATTCCAATGTAATCACCCCTGGCACTGAATTTATGGATAAACTGTCAAAGGCCCTCCAACTCTATATCAATTCACGGATAACCTCTAATGAAGCATGGAGGAATATTCAGGTTCTATGTGTAAAGGAGCCTTATTGCCCACATCTATTAATTAATCTTCTTAGCTGAACTATTTATCTTGTTTGTACTTCAGGTGATTCTATCTGATGCCAATGTTCCTGGGGAGGGAGAGCACAAGATAATGTCATTCATACGCAAACAGCGTAGTCTACCAGGATATGATCCAAATTCTAGGCACTGCTTATATGGCTTGGTATGAAAATCAATATCTTGTTTTGATAGCTTCATGCTGCTGAAAATTCTGTGCATTTTTCTTGTGCTCCAATAAGTTCAAGGTTTAACAGTTGGCAATTGGCCTTGGGGTAACAGGATGCTGATCTTATAATGCTTGCCATGGCGACACATGAGCCACATTTTTCTATATTAAGAGAGGTAAAATTGAAAAATTAGTTATAGAGATGCAGGTTCTACAATGTAAAACAAGACAAGTAGAGAAGCAAGAAACTGACTTTGAAATCCATTTTATTTGTATATGTAAGAGTCCCTCACATTGTGCACATGCACATTACGTGCTTATCCAGGAGCAGCAACCAATTTGTGAATTGTCAAGCCAATCAAGGGAATGGTTTAAAAATATCAAGTCACTTCATAAAAGTGAAACTCCATTTTGGCCTGCAGTTAAAAAAAGTGGAGCCTTCAGTAAACCACTCGAGGTTTTATCATTGCTTTTACTCCCTATATCTATACGTTTGCAGTTGATTTAAGAATTTCAGATCTTTCTCTTACTCTTTCATTTCTTAAAATTGCAGTTTTTGCACATTTGGATATTGAGGGAGTATATTGAGCTTGACATGAAGATACAAGATCCTCCAAAGAATATTAGCTTTGATCTTGAGCGCATAGTTGATGACTTCATTTTCATGTGCTTTTTTGCAGGAAATGATTTTCTTCCCCACATGCCATCCTTGGAAATTCACGAGGTTTAACCCAAATTTCTTGTCATAGTTTTTATACAGATATGCCATCAAGCTACTGATTATTTTGGTTCAATCTTTGTAGGGGGCTATTGATTTACTTATGACTGCTTACAAGAAAGAATTTAAAAATCTTGGAGGATATCTCATTGATGTGAATAGGGTAGGTAACATTGGCAATGATTCAAAATTTCTTTTCTTTTCTTTCTTTCTATTTTCCATTAATTTAAAGTTTTTTTGACTACTATAAGTTTAAGCAGGTTGAGGACAAAAAGGCTGCTTTTGTTAAGCCATCAAGAGTTGAAAAATTTATACTTATTATTGGTACATATGAAGAGAAAATCTTCAAGAAAAGATCAGAAATAAAAGAGAAAAAATTGAGAAGACTTCTTCGTGAATATGTAAGTTGAAATAAATTTGAAAAGGCTTATTATCCATAATCTACGATCATAGATTAATGGAATTTCACATTGTTGTCTAGAAAAAGGAAGAAGAGAATTCTGCATTTTCCCCAGAATTTGACAAGGAAAACAGTTCTGGTGTTGATTCATCTGTTCACTTGGCCAGTAATGGTCAAGGTTTATCTGAAGTAAGTTAAGATGATTCGTGCTTAAAGAAGTAGTTTAGTTTGTCTTCACACATACTCTCTTTTACCCTTTTGAACATTGATTTTTAAACATAAAGAAGCAAATCCTTACCTCTAAATATGGAATCTGGAATTTCGTGCTCTCACAATTTGTTTTTGCCCACTTATCTTTGATCGCGGTGTTGCAGATTTTGGAGAATACAAAGGATTTAAAAGAACAATTAAAGAGCTTGCTTGGACGGAAAGCTGACCTCTTTAAGAATGGGCAGTTTAGTACTGACACAGTACAAATTCTTGCCCAGAAAATGCTTTTAATTTGTTTATCTTACGTAGCTTTTTTATCAAACGAAATGCACAATGTTGTAATATATTGCAGATAAAATTGGGAACTGCTGGTTGGAAACAAAGATATTATAAACTCAAGTTCTTAGTCGAAAGCCCCACTGATATTGAATCCAAAAGGAGGGAAATAGTAAGTAATTTATTGCATTTTTGCCATGTTCTGTCTTATGGGTTTCTTTTCTTTCTCTATTATTTTAAGGTGGTTGTATTTTAAAACCCGCACGCTAAGTATATTGATTAGTTTTTATTTACCTGAAGGTCCATAAATACACCGAGGGATTGTTGTGGGTTCTTCGGTACTATTTTTCAGGAGTGCCTTCATGGACATGGTAAGCAAATACTTGTTTTCGCGTGAATATTGAACTCTTGTGCTCCTCATGTTTTGTATTAATGAGAAATTAAACACTGTAACATACAGGTTTTATCCGTACCACTATGGACCTTTTGCCTCAGATTTAAAGGGAATAGGACAGGTGAAAGTAAACTTTCAGAAAGGTGCCCCATTCAAACCTTTTGATCAACTCTTGGGTGTCTTACCCCCAAGGAGGTAAGTATTCTGATATCTGTTCCCATAATTTTTTACCTGTCCCCTGAAATAATTAACTGATTTTTCACCCTTGCCTTGCAGTACTCATGCTCTTCCGAAAGCTTATGGACAACTAATGGTAGATCAGAAATCAAGCATTATTGACTTTTATCCTCTTGGTAATATTTATTTTGTTGAGAAATTATATCTATGTAACTTCAAATCGAATTATCTGAGTTGTCTTTTTTAATTCATCCTCCTTTTCATTCTTTTATTCTGTAGATTTTGAGGTTGATACTGAAGGAAAGCGGTTCATGTGGCAGGTTTAGGTTTTCTCACTTATCTACCTTCTAAGTTCTAACCTTCCTACTTGATGTCCACCAAAACTGTGTGACTCATTACAGGGTATTTCCAAACTTCCCTTCATTGAAGAAAGACGCCTTTTAGATGAAACCCGACAGCTAGAGAAGCAACTATCTGTATGAATTTCTTTCTACTATGGCACATAGATATTTCAAATGCGTTCATGTTTACGAGTATCCTTTGAATCTCTGTTTTTTCCAGGAAAAAGAAGCAATACGGAATTCAGTCAAAGTTGATCGCTTATTTGTTGGAATCACTAACAAGGTGGCGCTGAAAATTTGTTCCCTTTCAAATGCAAATGATTTGTTAGATATGAGCATAAGGTTGGTCATGATTGGGGATAGTGGTATTTTACAGTTCCCCTTTTATAACTTTTAACATTCCATATTGTCAAATATAAAATAATTTTTGGACCTTCTTTTAATAACTTAAGCTTTGGATTGATTTGGTTCTTGACACGTGTTGATTCCTTCTTTTACTTGCATCAGTAATGGAATTGGGGGCATTTTAAGGCTTTGCAATGAGGGTGTTGAGAAGGTTAACCCGGAGATTGAAGTCCATGAGAGCATTCAAGAAGATTTTGTTTTGTATGTAGACAATTATATGCATTGTTTTTAATAGCATTCGAGTTCTGATCTTGCCCAGCAGCTTGATATTGGTTTATGCTGCAGATGTGCCTATTATGAGCTGCCTGTTGGGGGTGTTCATACTCCTCGTTTACTCTCTGGAGTGAACCTTCCTTCAAAGGTAATTAACTTGTATAACTAGTTTAAGATTTTTTCACTGTCAATGAAAGTGTATAGGTGTAGTATCCATTCATTAGCACTTTTCTTTGTCAGCTAAAGAAAAATAAGATTGAAAAGGCTTTGGCTTGAAAACTCACCAAAATACTTTGCAGAAAATCTTTGAAAATGACATTATGGAAACACTAGTTTGGCATGAGTGTCAGGGTCCTAACATTCAGAGGTATGTTTCATTCTTTGATCAACCCTTGCAGTCTTTCTTTGGCCACATTCCTTCCATGGAAGCTGTTTAAACTGATGCTTCTTCTAATGTCTTAATAATGTAGGACTGCTAATAGTTACATCACTACTTCAAAGTGGCCCGCTAATGTAACAACTAGTGAAGGCAGAAGGAGGTTTCCATCAAATTCATCTCCTCCGGTCATATACAAACCTGCTGCTACTGCTGACAGCAGATCACTGCGGTTTAGCTCATCTAATAATGGCTTCAACTCCAATCAAAGGATGAATTCTTGGAAGGATGTTTGTGCTGGCACCTCATTCAACACCCAAGTGAGTGGGGAAAAAGCATTCCAAACCAAAGATCAAAGTTGTTGACGTAGCTTGATGATTGATGCTTTAATCATATTTATAAATGACTTTTTGGGTTAGCGCTTAGATGGTGTGCAGGTGGATCAATGTGCTTGTGTGTGCTGTGATGTACTTGAGGTCAACTTTATTTGTCTTTCTCTATGCTCTTCCACAAAATGCCTCTCTTTGCTTCCTAGTTGTCTCACACTAGCATCCATCTCGAAAAGGTGACCTTACCAATTCTCTCTTTAAAGTAGAGAAAGCCCAGCTACTGTAACTCTTGGGAAGAATCAGTACAACTTTGTTTGTTGGCAAATACTAGTGGCCATCAAGTATTTTATTTACAAACTTGCTCCATGACCTGTGCATCTTTTATCCTTCAATACTATTCTCCGATCCCTTAATTGATACGCAACTCTTAATTTCTTCAGTTAAAAAACAAATCTTACAACTAGTTCCACAATCCTAAACAAATTGGAAACCAAAAACATTAATATTCCCAGCTCACTCAACATAAACTATCAAACATTTATTGTTGCCAAACATAAAAAATACTATTGGGATGTTTTAAAGGAATGCTTTCCTCCAGATTTAAGAAATAAACTTATTTTTGGGGCTATCATCTTAGAAACTAATTCAGTTTTCTAAAATGTTTTTATCTTCCATCATAAAATTAATTGACTTCATACAAAATGTGGAACTAATTATTCGGCCCAAAACTTGAATCCAAGCAAATATTAGTGAATAAGCCCAGCCCATAAGCCATGGCGCCATGTGCTTGCTAAAGTGATATTAATATCCGTGTGACACGTGTCAGTCACATTCTCCAGTTCTTGGAGCTTGGCTAGTTAGAAAGACGGCAAAAGGACAATATTTGAGATTATGAATTATGCGCCAGAAAATGATAACGTTATTGTCTTTGTCAAGGCGCGCACTGGCAATTCGAACCACCTTAATTGTTTTCTTTTATTCTTTAATTTTTATTTTATATTTTCAAAATTTAATCATCACCAGAATACGATTCATTGTCATAATATTTCCAATTAACTTACGTTTCTAGGCAGAAAAATAAAAGTTTCAATTCTGGCGACTTAAAATATTAAAATAAATACCTTGTTGTAACATCGTTGTTATTATTGGTTCCGAGCTATCAAAATTAACTCAATTTATTAAATTCATAAACATATGTTACTATTCATAATAAAATGTTAGTATTTAATAGTTGGATTCCGTGATAAAGTAGCTATAGTTGATTGTCAGTCGTCCAAGTTTATTATCCACATGTGATTCGCGCCGGTTCGAAGCGGTTAGAGGAGCACTTCAAATTTTCTTTTTAATTAATTAAATTATATTTATGTTTTAATATTACGCATATTTAATTATTTTTATTTGTGAATTATTTTATTTATAAGTGCTTCCCTCCACATCTATATCCGAACCAAATTCCCTCCTTCCTTCCGTTCCTGCTTTCCCTCGTTTTCTGCTCTCTTTCTCTCTCGCGCTTTTTTATTTTCCTACTTCCCAAACACCCAGATCTCATCCTCTATTACCTGAATCCAATTCTACTTGCAAATTCCCCAATTCGTTTCTCCAAATCCTTCGTCCTCACTCACACATCAAAATCAACACCCAGAAACCCTCTCGATCCACATACCCCTCACGAAACCCCCAAACCCACAGCCTAATTCGATCCTTTGCTGACCATTTCTCTCTGCTTAGTGGATGTCGGGTACGCGAGCTCCGACCACCTCGTCTCAGCCGCCCGACCAGATCATGCACTCTATGAAACGCCAACTCCCATTTTCATCGATGAAGCCGCCCTTTGTAGCTCCGGGAGATTATCATCGCTTCACGCCTGACCATCGCCGAGCTGCTGAGCGAGAAGCCGAGGCTATCGTTGTTAAGTCTCCCGTGAGTTTTCTTATTTCTTTTATTTTCTCAAGTACTATTCTATTTTGGGTATTTTATGTATTAGTTTTTTGGTAGGTTGTGTTTTCTGTAAGCATTTTAGTGGGTTTTAAGTTTTCTGTTGGACCAACTAGGTAGAGATCTGCTCAATTAAGACTTCAATCAGTAATTAGGTGATTGATTTATTGGAATTAGTCACTAACTTAGTTCCACTTAGTTCTTGGGGTAATACCGAAGCTGAATTATATCTTTGTTTCGCTAGTAACTAGTAAGGCCTTTTCTTTTTGTAATTCCATTTTTTTTTTCCAGTTTTAGCCATTTTTGTGTGATTTAGAGGTCATGTTCAATTGAACTTAATAAGAAATTTTTCGTGCTACTTTATCATTTCTGGGTTCATCAATTTCGTTGACATCTGATGTCACTGGACGTGAAGCACTGGAAAATTGGTTTCAGGGGTGTGTATAATGAGAGCATAAGCTTGTCTAACTAGCTTCTGGAGTGATAACATAATCATTTTGGGCTCATCATGGGATAGGGGAAATGTGTATTTCTTCCTCAAAGAAGGCATTGGACAGAAGTTAGTTACTAAGTTTGTCTAATTGATGTAATTCTGCAACATTGATGATATTGCATCATAAATAGATATCTAACATCGATGTAATTCTCACAATGTGTATAAAAATTCTGTCAACGGAAATTTTTGATGGATTAACTTTCAGAATCTACTTTGTGCTGATGTGGTGGTCCATCACGGGCAGATTCTTATGGTTCAATAAATGCCTATGAAAATACAATCTGACTTCTCCTGTATGTCCTTTTTCCTAGTCAGTGTGACTCACTAATTGTACTCCTGATATAAATTATGTATATCAGCAATTGAAGCGGAAGAGTGACACAGCCGATTATGAAGCTGATTCTGGTGATAGGATGGCTCCTAGATCCACTGAAGCAGCTAACAGTCCCTTTCAGACACCTATATCAGGAAAGATGGGGAAGGGAGGGAAGGGCTCAAGAATTACAAAATGCAGCAGATCTGGACCTCAAACCCCAGGTTCCAATATAGGTTAGTATTATCTTCAAAATTCAGTATAGTTGGCTTCCTTATTTCTGGTTTTGGTCTCTGTCCAAATAAAGCTTTATACATGTATGTAGACCAGTATTTTGGTTGTCAACTAACACCTTCCTTTCATCACATGGCAGTTGTGACTTGCAAATAAGTTAGATATATCTGATGGTTATTCTATGAATTTGGCAGGTTCTCCTTCTGCCAATAATCTCACTCCCGCTGGTCCATGTCGTTATGACAGCTCTTTAGGTACCACTGCATTGTCCATGCCTTCATTAGTTCATTGTCAATAATCAGGGTTCATAATTATTGCGTTTTTCTTTTTGTAGGTTTGTTGACAAAGAAGTTCATCAATTTGATCAAACAAGCAGAGGATGGTATTCTTGACCTGAATAAAGCTGCTGACACATTGGAGGTAACTATTTTTATTTCTTGTCTAAAGATTCCATGCTAAAATTTGATTGCTTTACAGGATTTTTTTTTGTATATACAGGTTCAAAAGAGGAGGATATATGACATAACAAATGTTCTTGAGGGGATTGGTCTTATAGAAAAGAAGCTTAAAAACAGAATTCAATGGAAGTAGGAATACTTTTTATCCTTCAGTTATTGCTGTTATATATTGTTATCTTAAGTGTTAGAAACTGTTTTACCAACTCAGAGTTTGATGATTGATCAGGGGACTGGATGTTTCAAGGCCAGGGGAGGCTGATGATAATTTTGCTAGTTTACAGGTGAGGAATGACACAAGCTGCTGCTTGGAATCTAGTCAGAGATAATTGTTTTGAATTCTTGATAGGTTTTCCTTTTTTCCTTTCTTTTAGTATTTACTTTTATACTTTCTTGTCAATGACACTCCATGCTCCATCTCAAATCTAGTTTGATTTTAAAATTTCCGTATAATTGTAATATTTTCAGTTTTATCAGAAATATAAGACAGACTGATGAAATGCGGGTTTTCTTTCTTCTTTTTTTTCAGTCGAAATAGAGATAAGACTTTTCTGAGTTTAATTTGAATTTAGTTAACCTTGTAATTTCCTTTGTAAATGGATTCTGGGAATGCATCAAGATTTATGTAATTATCACATAGAAGACTTTTAAAATTAATAATAATTCCTGAAAAATTTTAGGAGTCTTGGCATCATTTGATTTATGTGTCTCTCATCTTCAGGCAGAAGTTGAAAATCTTACCATAGAGGAGCGCCGATTAGATGAACAAATAAGGTTTGTATCTCATCCCTCTGCGGATTCTGCTTTATTCTGTTGCTTTCATGCCATCCATGAACTGAGCGTAAGTATAAAACTACTGCAGGGAGATGCAAGAAAGACTAAGGGAACTTAGTGAAGATGAAAACAATCAGAAGTAATATTTAATATTTATGTCTGCCCAGATTTGGGTAATCTGCCTCAATATTAAATTTATAACCTTGTTTAATACACTTTTCTTCAACATTTTCCCACCATTATAGATGGCTTTTTGTCACTGAGGAAGATATAAAATGTTTGCCCTGCTTCCAGGTTAGTTTATTACCTTTAGCTTTTAACAAATATGCTCTATATGAAAGTTCTGTGTTTTTTATGCAACTCGTAATATAAATTTGCTTTGGCTAACTGAAGTGAAGATATATTTTATTCTTTTTGTCAGAATGAAACGTTAATTGCAATTAAAGCTCCTCATGGTACCACTCTGGAAGTCCCTGATCCTGATGAGGTAATTTCCGAGGACATGAAGACATACATAGAAGTTATTAAGTTTACATGCATGTTTTTCAATGCAAATTATAACCATGTTCTACCAGGCTGTTGATTATCCCCAGAGGAGATATAGGATAGTCCTGAGAAGCACAATGGGCCCGATAGATGTTTACCTTGTTAGGTATGTCTGCCTTTTTGGTAGTTTTTAAATCATTTACCACAGATTCATATTTGTTGGCAATTGTATGGTCAGATGACTATACCAGTGAAGGTAATCAATGATTCTTGACTATTGGAAAAATTCAATAAAAATTATATTCCTTATCTTACCTTCTCTCCCTGCCATTGTAGTCAATTTGAAGAAAAGTTTGAGGAGATTAATGGTGTTGAAGCAGTACCCGCACCCAATCTTCCTTCCACCCCAGAGTATGACAAGCATCCAGCGACAGTGGTTACGGAGGTAAGAGGGAAGGACATAGAAGAGCAGGGACAAGACGGTCATAGAGCTTATTCAGATCTTAGTGCCTCACAGGACTTCGTGACTGGGATCATGAAGATCGTTCCTTCAGATGTTGATGTAAGTATGACGTCAGTTTGTGAGATACTTTTAGTAGCATGTGTTTACTTTGTTGTATGCATGAAGTTTTTAGTGCTTTCTTTTATTGAGAAATGAAAGTAAAATTCTTAGAGCTCATTTATAACACTTGTTCTTCCTTCACAGAGCGATGCTGATTACTGGCTTTTATCAGATGCTGATGTTAGCATTACAGACATGTGGAGAACAGAACGTATCCTCTCTTTGGACATTTTTATTTGGCTCTGTTACACTTTTATATACGAGGAGGGGAGGGGCTAAGGAGTTCTTTTTTACTGAAAGAAATCTTATCATCATTTTTTTTTTGGTGAAAATTCCTTGATATATCAACAGCTGGAGTTGAATGGAATGAATTGGATACAATTCATGAAGATTATGGCATGACGAATGTAAGCACATCGCGACCCCAAACTCCTCCTTCTAACACAAGTGAAGTGCCTTCGGCAGCTAACCCCAGTGGAGGTTGACGCTTCAAGAGGGTATATTGTGAATCTAATCAAGGGCTAGTGGGGTTGTTTCTGTTTCCCATTAAGAACCTATGACATCCGGCCTTCTCCCTTTTGCGTCCTCTTCAACATAGCAGGTTGGATTGAAGGTTCCATGAACATGCCTTCTCAATGTTTTGTTAAGGAGCTCGTCTAAGGAAAATCTAGAATAGCTACTCAGGAAAGCTTGCTCATTGTACAGTTACAATACAGAATCCGAGCCATGTTCTGGAAAAAAAAAATATAGTCTTGCAGCTTTGCTAAATCCATCCTTGTATATTATTGTAATTCTTGGCCTTAGAGTACTTGGCTCCTTGTCTCCATCAGATATGTTTGAAAAAACAATAAAAGCACCTCTGGAACATAGATTGGCACAGAATTATGCTGGCATGCAATGTTATTACAATCTGCGTATTTCCACGAGCTGTAGTTGGTAACGGGCGGAATTCAGCACATTTTTTACTGAATTGAGATGTTTCATCTGAAATTGTTTCTTTTCCCAGACTAATTGTTTTTTTTTAAATTAATATTACGAGTATTTTCATTTTATCTAATTAGTTGTAGGCTTAATCTTGTTCGAAAGTTAAAGTAATTATGATTTTTCTTCTCTTAACAATTATTTTCTCCTTTTGAATCTAACAAAAGTACTACAACCAGTTATCCACTAAATCAATTATCGTAGTGAGCTATAGCATTTCGGGTAAGGTACTCGTGGAGAGGAGGATTAGAGTGAGCCTCCACCATTTTACATATCTAACAGTTAAGCTTTTATTCCCGCAATACACTAATGCCTCGTGTTAAGACATGCAAGTAATTGTTGGATTTAAAGTATAACTGTTAAGTACCATTTTGATTTAGATTTTCATTGGCAATAACAAGGATACGAAATGGCCATTAGTGTAAAAAACCAATGTTCATATGGCAAAAGAAATAAGTAATACTTTATTCGTTTTAAAAAATATATTACAATGAGGCATAGTTCAGTGCTTGGAGGTACCCTACAACTACAAGCTACTTAATTTTGTCAACTTTCTTTCCGATCCAACCCGCGACAATTGGGGTAAGTGCTACTGTTGGAGGAAATCTGATAGGAGATGCAGCCTTATGCGCAGCATATGCCAATGCAAAGGTACCCACTTTCTCTCCCGTTTCATTTGTTGAGATTCCAACCTGAAAATATAATAAATACATCACTGTTAAATCCAGTAGTAATTATTTAGAGTTCATTTCAGGTTTTTGTAAAGTGTTTCCACCTTCTGCAGCAAGGCTGGGACATCAACGCCGGCGTTAATTAGTGCATAACATAGAGTGAAAGAGATCAATGACAAAGTAATGGAGGTGGCCAGATAAGCTCCTCCATATTTTGCTAGCAACTCCTTGGCTTGGTCGCCCTTTGATTTCTTCTCAGAATCACCCTTTCCCTCTTCTTTTGAACTAAAAATCTGCAAAACCGCACTCGATTAGAAAGAGAAACGCATTAGCAGGAAATCAATTGGCCACGACTTCAAAAGTCTAACTTTTATTTAGGGGCACGATTCTTAGTGGACGCAACACGTCAACTATGTCTTCGGCTTAGCACGTGTTGGATTTATAAATTTATTAATTCTACATTTGAACTGAAATAAAGCTGCATATCAAGGAAGCAATCCGAATCCGATTTGAGTAGCAAAACTCGTTATCTTCTCTGACTGATTTGTGTATATATTTAGTCTCAGGTTTCCTTTTCTTTTCCCTGGGTTTCCTCAGTAACCAAATCATATGTTGACCTTGCTTTAAGTTCAATGCAAATTGTGTTTCTTTTTAGAACATATTTATAGAAAACTAAAAGAAACCCTTGCATATATGGCCATGGGTTCAGGACAAGGGGACAAGTTAGTAGCAATTGCAGCTAAACAATAAATCATTAAAATTAATGAAAATGGAAAGTTTGAGGAAAGAAGGAATGGGCACCTTCCATAGACCAGCTTCGAGGCCATACTTGTTTGTAATTTCTTCAGCTGAAGATTGCTGTGATGGGCTTTTGATTTCCTCAGTTTTCTCTTTAAGAGCTCTCACTGTGAACCGCTTTATATGGGATTTATGTGATTGAAATGAAGTGGAATTGAAAATTCTAGTTGTTCCCTTACTCAGCAAAGAAGCAGAGGAAGGCGATGGGATTAGCAGAGTTGTCGTCATTGCTGGGCAATCAAAGAATTTTGTAGCTATTAAGGCATATGTTGGTCGGTAATCAAACTTGGAAGCAGAAATATTGCAAGATTGAAGACACACACAAGATTTCCTCTCAACACACTTGAGCCAACAAAGAAAGAAGATAAAGTGGTAATCGGTAATCTGTGGTTATAAATATCAATTTTTTAATTACTTCTCTACTCTATGCCCACTATTCCCTTGCATTTCCATATTCCTCTTTGCCCATTCAAGTGGGCTCATAAAAAATAAGCCCAAGACGACGAAGGACACGTGGCTTGAAATTTTATGGTTATGAGAACGGACGTGTAGCAATAGTCATACCACCACTATAAATCTACAATTGCTTTAGTGAAGGAAGTAGAATTTTTCACAAAATGGACTCAATAAGAATGGCTAAAAAAATTGCATAGGACGAATAAAATTATTAATATATTAAAATAATATATATAGAGTCATCTATTCTTTCCAACTCTATTCGCGTTTTATAAGCAAAGAGCATAGTGATTCAGTGAACACAAAAGAGCTGATGCAAAATAGGATGATAATTATCATTATTTATGTATTAATTATATTTTGTTATTTGAATTGAAAAATTAAGGGTTTAATAATATAATTGGAAGAATTTATATTTACAGATTAGATTCTTAAGATATGTTGTAATACGAATGGATTAGGATTATTATATTTCTATTTTCAAATTTTTTGATGATTCGATGAATTAAACACCAAATTGAGTGTTTTGATGTGTTTTTGTTCCTTTTGATTTCCTATTTCCCTTTGGCGTTCCACACCAACAGCATACTCTCGTTCAACTAAATTTGGAAGTATGAGTTGCAGTCCAATGAGAAGCAGAAGCGACATGACCTCTTCACCTCCTCTGAGAATAACGTCTCGTAGGTTTCTAGAAAGCAAAGACGAGGAAACATTGTCGTCAGCTACTCATGATACGGAGAACCCGAATCTCCCTTTGTTTACCTATAAATCGTTAAAAGACTTGATGTCCCCTGCATCTGTGGCGGAAGACCCAAGAAGTGATTCTATGTCAAGAGCTTTGCTGGTGAAATCTGCTTCTGACATTCCATTGAAAAGCTCTCTCCTTCAGAAGGCTGCTTGGGCCTATATGCAGCCCATGCCTAAAGTGTCAAAATTAGAAAGATGCTCCTCCATTAAGCACTTTTTCACCCGCATGTGGGATTGGTTCAAGTCTCTTATTGGTTAATGCTTTCCTTTGATTTCACCAATACTCATGTTCTATATGCCATTACCACACTCTTTGGTAGGTTGCCAACAATAAATGCGGCTTAACATGCAAGACATTGTCGGTAGAGGTTTTGGTTTTTATATACTTTTTAGGTTTCTTTATGTACTTAGCTTAGGTTAGCTTGGGATAAATTAATATGGACCATCCACCAGGCTTCATGCGCTCATTGTTTCTATTTACTGCAACTTAATTCAAGCAGAAATTGTTCATTCTTTTTGTCAAAATCTTCAATTACATAAACCCATTTACGTTTACCCAAATTTCAGCAACACGATGCCAAACTAGTTCTTGTTCAAAGGGAATTGATCATCATAGTTAAAAAGAAAGAGAGAGAAAGACGTAACTTGCAAGAGGTAGCACTAGCAACTAGTTGTTTCCGTACGTATCTCTTACCATGACAAATTTACAATAATCGTTTCCAATCAGGAGACAAACAAATAATTAATGTAAGTGGTTGATTTTTTTCTGAAACCGAATAATGTGGGAATAGAAAGTTTGGTGATTTGAGTTCCGGTAGACTCTTGATTTGATTGGCTTTGAAATTTTGAAATGGCATGGCTAGTCCTTATCTAAAATATTATCAAAACTATAGATTATCAAGTTATTTAAATATTTAAAATTCGCGTGTGCTAAACTAAATAATAGCGGGAGATTGGCAGAAGTAGATGGAATAAAACACAGAGGAGTCCATAAATACATGATATGCATGGTAACAGAGAGGGGAGGGGAGGCCGGCCCAAGAGTGTCCAATATACATAATATGTTTGACAATTGGCATGTGATCAAATTTTTCTAGTAATTAACTCAGTTAATTAGTTGGTATTGTTTGTTAAGTTATCATGATTAGACTTAGATAGAGAATTAAGTAAGAAATAGGATAATTAGATAATAATCCAAAAGAAGAATCTTTATGATGATGAGAGTGTGTTATTGGTTAGCCAAGGTGACGAGTGATGACATGATTAAGCTATTATACTCCTACGCCAAGTCAAATGCCTTCCATAAAAATGAAAAAGCTCACAAACTCTCTCTTCACCAAACATTTCCGAAAAAGGACTCCTATCCACAACTCATAACCCCACCCATCCCTTCCCTCTTTAATTCACTTCTCTGCACACCAAAACTGAATTTTAAAAAGACTCCTACCAACAATTAACTTAACACCCTCTCTGCCGACTAGCATACCCTTCTCATATCTCATCTCTCTCTCTCTCTCTGTGTTCGCTGTTGAATTCTGCAAAGGAAAGGACAAAAAGCAGAGTGGGATTTAGTTGATGTCTTCCAATAAGAGAAGCCTTCTGAGGACCATTCTCACAGCAAATGGTGGGTGTGGCTGTGGCTGTGGCTGTGGCAAACCAAAGCCCTGTGATGTATACGAGCCCACCTCTAAGGCTAAACCCAAAGTCTCCATTTATCTGCAGAATAACGCAAATCACAGCAGCAGCCTCACTTCCTCAACTATTTCCGCTGAACCAAACGCTAACGGTGCTGGCTTCTCCGTCGACGACGACGAAGATTTCTCTTGCACCACAATCTCCGAACCCGAAACTGATAGCAAGAGCTCCAAGTTTGTGATACCAAAACAGAGTCCGAAACTGAATGACAGCATCGCCGTTGAGAAGGATTCAATGGACCCATATAAGGATTTTCGGCATTCCATGCTCCAAATGATATTTGAGAAAGAGATCTACTCACAACCTGATCTCCAAGACCTTCTTCAATGCTTTCTTCAGCTCAATTCCCCGTCTCATCACCAACTCATTGTTCGAGCTTTCACTGAGATCTGTGAGCAAGCATTCCCCAACAAAGAAACAACCATCCAGCACCACCACCACCAGGAAACACGTCATTCATCACGAGAATGAATCAATGCGTGTCTAGTCCCATGTGAACACATTGAATTCACACGTGGGAAGAAACCGCATGGAAACGTCACGGTTTTTAATTGAATTCGGTGATCAGGTTCAGGCTCAGGTTCATCAATGTACTACGTGGGGCTCTACTGTGATAAATTGGAAAACAAGAGAAAAAGGGTTATTGAATGACTTCCACTTCCACATATACATATATATGTAATAGTAATAGTGCATTCATATACTTACAGAGGGAGACAGCTTATAACTATATGTAAAATCCCTCGGGTAATGTGAAGTGAACAAAGGTAAATATCTTAATTTGTTTATTTTTATTCCTTCTTTATGATGAAATTTCTACAACCTTTAACGAAGCCATTTATTCCAAGCAATTAATTGTGCATTAATAACTGTGTAAGTAGTTAACTCTACCTTTTCTTATTAATGTCTTTGCCATTTTATTCGAGTCAATTCCATCAATAATATAAGTTTAAAAATTAATTTCACAATTACTATACTTTTTAAATAATTTTTACCACTACGGTGGTTTTTTTTTAATATTATTTTGGTTACATTAAAAAAAAGAGAAAAAACAACTGTGGCCCGCATAATGCCAAAATGTGGCACTCATTGAGTGCCACAATATGACAATCCTACACATGAGGAGTGTCGCCATAATGCGGCACTCAACAAGTGCTGACTTTTGACATTATGCGACACTCCACGACCATGCTCCTAGCATCGCTTTGATGACTATCCTTGCACCATTTTGTAGTTCATTTGGAAGAAAAAACCCAGTGAGTTTCATCTCATGTTAACAATAAAATCACCATGATTAACATTAGCAGAATAAGCTATAAAATCACATATTATAAAATTGAACCATGAAAATCTTCCCCACTCCTTTTGGTTAAAAGATTTTTGTGCAACATAGGCATATTGCGGCACTTGTTGAGAACCGCATTATGGCATATTGCAGCTCTCTTCATTTGTCGCATAATGGCATAATGCGGCTCTCCATTTGCTGCAATATGACAATGCGTCACTCAACACAAATAATTAAAAAAAAAAATTTATCATAGTAATGAAAATTGTTTTAAAACTGTCTTATATGTAGAATTAGTTTTCAAAAGTACATTATTAAATGAATTGACTCATCTTATTCGGCATTTTAGTTTATGGCTGAAGGATTAATATGTGAGAAAGAGGATTAACAAATGACACTTGTTTTTGAGATACTATAGTTGAATTGAATTTATAGGTTTATAAATGTACATAGATATGAATTACGTGGCAAATAGAAATTAAATATCAATAGTACATTTAAAACATACATTTACTTATCAACTTTCTTTAATTAAATATTGCTGTCAAATTGAATGGTTAGTAGAAATAACGTAAAAGGATCACATGAAGTGGGCCTTAAAACATTGAGTTCCTCCAAATGGAACCAACCTTAAAGTAGGGAGCAAATTAACTAGATTTCTAACGTATCATGGGGTTAAGATGATAAAATGTCTTCGATTTCCAAAAAGGAGTTAAAATGTCATCAATACACTATTTATGATTTGCAGTTAAAGTTTCTGTTATATGTATTTGTCTTACCTACCCAAACTTAATA